>JAODOY010033749.1:0-21606 GCA_025399855.1 Forbesichthys papilliferus | reverse complement strand
GTTGTAAAGCCCTTTGAGACTGCAATGTGATTAAGGGCTATATAAATAAAATTGACTTGACTTGACTTGACTTGACCCAAGGTGACTGACATGCTGAAACTGCGGAATAAAACACAAACACCTGTTTTCGGAGAAACGTTTGGTTTTGTAAAATTAGCAACTTGTGTGGTATACTGGTATTAGAAAGGTACCGTGGGACCCTAAAACGGTAAAACACCCAATATTTTAAGTACGGGTACTTTTAGTTTTAAAAGTAGATTTAGGCTTTAATAAGCACTGTATTTTCTGTATGCATATGCAGCGTGCTGATTTCTCTCCATGGGCATGCAGTTTTTTTTTCTTGTGTACTTGTGTACACCGCAGATGTCTTTGTATGTGGCAAAACGATAGGCATGGGTGCATGGGCAATGATGAAACAAGGTCTATTTTGGTTTTAGCGTCAAAGAACTTAGCAATGTTGCTATAACATCAATGCGAACGCAACATTCGCACACATGTTGCTACAACGTTGTGTGTTAACCCTTAGTCCCAGGCAGTAAGAGCCCAATGAGCTGGCATGTGGAGAGCATTTGTGATAGAACAGCCCTACGTATCTACGTCACCAGCCATTCTCCTTCAGTGTTTATGTGGCTGTCTCTCAATAAATAATCTCTTCAATCTAGTCATATTAATGGCGTATCAGTAATCATTAGTAATCATAAATAATATACACAGAAAGCGTAGATTCATAAAGCTGCTTATCATCAGTCATGCTGATTAGACCACATCTGAAGCCATTTTCCTTTCAAATGGGTTTTTAATTTTTAAATTGTTGTATATTTAGGTCATCTTGGTTATTTCATGTTTTCAAGGAAGCAAAGAGACTAGTTCGGTCAGATAAAAGGCTGAGCTCTAGTCGGGGTTAAAGGTTTGTCAACAGTATAACAACAGTAGACATTGAAATAAGGCAGGGATTGGTAACATGGATATTGACCACTGTCGTAGAGACAACTAAGAACACCAAACAACACAAACACAATCAAGCTACAAACAAACACAGGGTTTTAACACAGGTGAGACAGAAAAGCAGGACTGGATCAACATTACTAGGAACACTATAGGCCCTATTTCAGAAAGCAGGTTGAACAAACTGTGAAACTTAACCTGAACTGAGCTGACAAACTGAGATGGGCGACTCAGAGTTTGTGGTTTCAGAACAGCTGATCTAAGTTAGTTCATTGAAGTATGTTCACCCTGAGTTAAGCGCTGGCATGACAACTATAAAAAGCTATCATCAATGGAGTTCTGATACGGCGCTGCACCATGTCAATTGATGGAAAAAAAAGCTCATGGTTTTCATCTTAAGATAATTATACATTGTGGCAAGCAAACATCTCACTCTTTTAAAAGCAATTAGACTGCACTAATCACCCTTGTGGCCTTTTTATGGGATTTGAGTAGATTTGAAGTTGCATATTTTTGTATTTGCACTGTAATTGAGTCCTTAGTTCCAATGTATCAGGTGTACAATCATTATTTTATTGTGTGTACAGGAATTGTGTTATTGACATGGCACCATTATGGGTTGGTTCACCACTTATGGTATTGTTTGTCCTATACTGTGGTAGTTCAACATGCTGTATATCAGCTGTAAAGTTTAGCCATTGTGCCTTCTGTGTTGGTGTTGGACTCTGGGAACAGAGTGGACCTATGCCTAATAATTTTGTATTGAGAGAATATATGTATTTACACAGATATACTGTGTAAACCATATTGTTGCATTTAATAGGCTATTTCTAATTAAAAATACACTAAGAAACATAGTTTTGGGGCCTTCCTGAGGGAGCATGTCCCCCGACTATTTCCTAGAGCTGTAGACCCATTATCCATCAAGCATTAGTGATGTCCCTGGCGAGAATGAGAACATTTTCAGATAAACAAAAGCTTTAACACACACACATACATGTAAAAGGCCTGATAATGTTGTTCAGAGAAATGATAGCGTGACAGAAAACGGTAACAATCAGTGATCAGGAAATTAGTAGGCCTTATTTCAGAGTCTCATATTTGTCTCCTGACATGAAGGCAATGCAAATTAATTTAACTTTAACATGGATCGAGTTAATGAAGAAAGCACATCCCATGTTCAATAAATGCTTCAGGCTCAGCGGGAGGGAGAACAAAGAGAGAGAAAGAAAACTAGTGAACCGGTTAGGTTGACATTTCAGGGTTAACAAATGTAGAGTTTTCACTAAATCCGTTATCTGAAATAGGGCCCATGATAACATGGACTGCAAGGAGCAGTTCACAGGTTTTTACAGACAAACATTTTCTACATACACCACTACAGTACGTTGAGTTGTTAAACCCTGTTAAATGTGGAGTCAGGGATTAAGGAAGAAGATTGTTGATATTTGAAACCACTCTAAACACCTCTCCCTTCAATGCCGTAGGGTGCTCCTCCGGATGCTCTGCCACACACATTGGACAGACTGCCAAGAAGAATGTTGATGCGTGGTGCTGTGCGGTCTGCACCACTTTGTGTGCATTTACATTGACAGAGCCAGGGCTGTGTAGAAACACCAGATTATTTTTACAGCCCTCACACACAAATGGCTGCTAGCAGACTGCGATGAGATAATTAATTTAGTTTGACAGAAGCTTACCATCAATGACTCCACCTTTAAGTGTGGACAGTATAACATAGAGCAGTGATTGAACTAGATGTATCAGTCGTCTATGCTCACCCTAGCATAGACGCATTATTAAATGGCAGATTGCAGGCAGGTTGTCACCCATGTGAATGGCTGAAGGCATGCACCACTGGCTACTGGTTTTAATTAGAATAGTAGTGTGCACGTGCGTGTGTGTGTGTGTGCGTGCGTGCATGTCTTATCAATCGGTTGACTTTGTGTTCAGGTCCAAACATGAAGAATATAAGAAAGCGTGCACATGTGTGCACACCCACACAAACCTACAGACACAACGCTTCTTTCATCTCTGCTTATTTTTAGTTTGACAGAGTCGTCTCCCTCATCTTTCATTCCAATCTGTCTTCTATGGGACTCGGTTTACTTTGTGAAACAGCTACGCATTATATTCAGCGTTGTGGTGTTTTTCACGAGGGAGCTTTTACAAATACGGCTTGCTGGAAAGTGAAAGTGTACAAAAACATCACAACATCAAAGAAAATGCATTGAAGTTGCTGAAGGCTGGCGCCCACCACGGCATGGAGGCAGCCGACACCTGATGACACCAACCAAAAAAGGGTTGGCAGGCACACGCCCTAATGGGGTTTCGCCATTACTGGGTGATACTCTGTGGCATCGGTATAGACCTGGGCTTCCAAGGCTATAGCCTCAGAACTAAAGAAAAGAAAAAGAAAAGAATAGCTTAACCTGTCATGTCTTTCCACGAGTTTGGTGAATTACACACAGTTTGTCTTCATTTTGTGACGCTGATCAAATCATCAAAAACCAAATCTTTCTAAAACGTATATTTGTAATCATTCTAAAGCTAGGAACATGGATGGCAGAGGCTGAGACTATTGCACAGTGGGCAGATTGTTGTGACAGGTGGTCAAAAGGTAGCTGGTTCAAACATCACTGATGTTAAAAAAGCACTATATAAATGCAGTTAATTTACAATTTGTATTTCTTATATTATTTGTACTAATGAAATACCTTGAAAATAGTGCAATTATCATGTGAAAATCTAAATATTTCTGGGCTGGGCTAAGCCCCCGATGTCATGCTGTTACTCATTTGCCTATTGAATAGGTATACGTTTGTTATATTGATGTCACATGCCCCTACTATAAACATGAAATGTGTTCTGTTTTACTAAAAATGAAGAACATTATGTTTGGTTGGTTGGTTTTTGTTTTAATTTAATTCACTAAAGGTTCTTCTGTTTCTTTGGTTAAAACATGCTCTTTCAATATAATTAATGCAAACAATCGCAGAAGTATTTGGGAGTATTGCCTGTAGTTGTCTCTTTAATTAAAACACAAAATACAAAGAAACCTTTTTTTTTGCACAAAGAATAATTTCACTTTGTATATATAACAACATTATGTAAATAAGTCTTTTTTTTGTGTCCAAAATGCCATAGTAAATTTCACAACATTTCTAAGCTGAAGAACAGCAAGTCTTTTTGTACTTTTGCAGTGTGCACTTTCACCTCCCACAATGCAATAACCAGCTTGTTTACAGTTTAAGGGCACTGTAGGCATTGCCTGCATTCCCCCATAAAAAATGTTGAATCAGTGTGGCCACAAAAGATGGCCAGTGACCTCCACCAACTACATGCCTGTGATGGTAGAATCTACCCAGCAGAGAAGTTGTGTTTGCAAACATCTTGGGTTCTGCGGGTGCTATAACTTCATCAAGGTGCAGCACTTCTTAAAAACAGCAAAATACAAAGAAACATTGTTTCATCTACGGGCCAGACAGCAATCCAGCCAGACATCCATAAAAATCAGAAATGACACATCACCAATTTTTACAGAATAAGAAGTAGAAATGTCCTCTTCAATGTACCTGTCACCAGTTACCAAGTGAATTGTTCGTTTCTATTGAATTGCCATCTGTTATGTCAAGCTCTCCCACCCTCACATTTCCTCCCACTACAATTATTGTCACTTCTTCACAAAATACATAATAACTTTAATTGATTAAGTCAAACGCTGGCCTGCCACATGTCTGAGAGCTGTGATAAATTAAAATTGACAGTATGAAAGAATCAAATTTTTACCATGCACATCTGGCTTGAGGTGTTACTGTACATGGAATGGCATATAATGGCAAACCTATCTGCATGTAATATAACATTATGTTATGGGCACTCTGTATTTAGACACAAGCAAAACATTTTATGGTTGTATTGCAGAAGGGAAGCTTTATACTGTATTCTCTGGGCAGGCTTGGCATTTGAGATAATTAATATTACACAGCTACTATATTACTTATAATAAATATAATTTTCTATTGGACATGGACAAATGTACTAATGGGAGGACAATATACAAAATGTCAAATATTTAATGACGATAACATTTTTAAAATAATTCGAAATTAATTCAAAACATTCTTCAAAATGAAGTCAAAACATTATTCAAAATGAATTCATAAAATAATTATAAAAATATAACATAATTGAAGAAAGATGCCTGCCCCCTCATCTCCCTTTTGTTCTCCAGATTCCTTCTCTTTCTTTTGAACTTGTCTTCGCTGTGACATTTCAATTCTCAATATCTGTATTGTCTGTGATTTCTTCCCAGTAGAGCCTATTCAACAGCCCCCATGTTTATTCCGCAGTGAGCTGTGATTCTATGGGATGTTTTACAAACACGAGGGTTTGAGGGAACAGCAGCAAGGTTTGCTGGAAAGCGAAGCTTATAAAACATCACAGGTGTTGAGGTGAGTCTGGATGACACCAAAAGAAACACTTTCAAGTTCCTAATACTTTGTCTGCAAGGCAGCTCAGTGTGTGACTGAAAAACAAATCACTGGCAAGCCAGCAAAACAATAACAAAAGAGAAGGACCTATGTGTGTATGTACAGTATGTATGTGTGAAAACATATATGCTTCCCTGCTCAGGTACCTGGGCTGCCACACACACACACTTATGCCACCTGAAGCGAGAATCACACCCAAGAAGCCAGGGGTGGCAGCCAAAATGAAAGCATGTTCTCGAGTAGTAAAGATTTACATTTTCACGCTACATCACAGTTATCTGTAATTTTCCCTGTCTCTCTTCCACCCTCTCTCTCACTCCCTCAGTCTCTCTCCCCTGCCTCCCCTCCCAATGCACGTTCCGTTTGTCGTGTAAATGTGTCGGGGGCAGATCTGATTGTTTCCACGTCTCCGACTGTGTCTGGCGTTGTGAGGGTCTCCTCTCACCCTAGAACACAGCCCGTGCTCCGGCTATCACCAAATCCTCATTGTTGTTCACAGTTTATACTGTTACAAATGTGCATCTTTCATCGCCAAGGTTATATTGTCTAGAGGAGGGCAGGTTGCATGCTTCCCCCAGGTACCGTATATACTGTGGGTGGGAACCAGTGTTGCACGCAGGTCAGCTAATTAGACACTACATTACTAATGGGTGTTTACTGTGTTTGTTTCGTGTATATGGAGCTATGTGGTCTTGCTCGTTCTCTGTGACCGTGAACAGGAAGAAACAAGTTAACGGAGAATGTTTGACTGGCTGGATAAGTCATGCAGTACACATGTGTGTGTGTGTGTGTGTGTGTGTGCGCGTGTGCTGAGGCGACATTTTGTGCACTTGTGTTTCCCATGAGAACTAATTAACACCTTGTCCACAGACCGGAGGACATTTTGTTATGTACATACTGTATATATGCAGTCCCTGTGGCAGAAGTCCCTATCTTGTGTTTGCATGTGTGGCTAAATTACCTTGGGTACTGTATGAGAGAGCAAAGCAGGGTGATAGAGGGTGTCAGGCCACACCCATATCTTGCATCACGTTACCACACACACACACACACACACACACACACACGCACACATACACATACATGAAAAACATTTTAACAATGTATAGTCATTCGTTTACGCTTGCTAAATGTGAACTCAAATCAGAAAGAGGGTGTCAGGCCGCACCCATATCTTGCATCACATTGCCACGTGAGGCCAAGATGCAATAGTCTATTCTCTGTATTTCAGCTGTATCTGATTAGTTCACAGACAAAATCACTTGAATATATTATTATTTTACTTTTTATAAAGTCGGTATCTTTTGCAGCAACAACAACAATTATACTTTATATTTTAATTAAAAACACTGGTGCAGCAAAGCAGAATGCACAAATGTGCGAGCATAATAAAAAAGGACTCAGCAGTAAAGTATTTTAGCTATGTAGGCAATGGTATGCCTAATGTTCGTAATAATATCCCCCTGGGGAGTCGAAGTCGTTTTGAACATCAAAGGCAGAAGTGTGCCAGAAGTGTGCCAAATGAGTTTAGCATTCACCAGACTGTGGAACAGGTAGGATGTTTTCTAATATACAGTATTTGATGTTTCTCTCTCTCAGAGGTTCAGATGAAAGACACTGCCTTGTTACATTTTACATAACATTCATGGGCCACACTGACATTTATCCTGTTATTCCCAAATGTCATAGATTTATTGTAGCGCTGGGTGTAAATGATGTATGTGTCATATATGAGCTTGTCCCCTGTGTCGCCACTTACGCATATAAACCCATCATTCTATCTGCTGCTGGCCTGAATGCAAGATGATTCAATTGTTTTCTTTTATTGGATGGTAGTGATGATTAATAGGACTGTAGAATTAATATAGATTAGAGAATTAGGGAGAAGGAGAGGCAGGAAGGCTATATAGGGGACTGGTGTTTTAGCATTAGAGCTATTACCCTTCTCCTCTGTCTCCTCTCTACATGACCTCTAACCCATGATGATATATTTAAAATAAATGAGGACAAAACGACGAGTCATCCGTCCACTCCATTCATTACAGGGAATGTGCTGCTGTATGAAGCTGTACGGCAGCCTCCAGTCTGCCAGCAGGTCCCCCCCCCCCCCATGCGTCTGAAGCGCTCTGGTCATCTTGTCTCCCCTCTAACTCCACGACCCCTGCTAATAACGCCCCCTGTTGTCCTCCGCGAGGGGTCCAGCTGTAAGGCAGCTCAGACAGGGTCAGCCGAGCCAGAGGGAGGGTGTCCCGGCTTAGAAGTCTGGTTGACCCCGGCTGTTGTCTGTCTGTCTGTCTGTCTGTCTGTCTGTCTGCCTGTCTGGCCTGCGTCTGCTCTGATGCGGGTGTCGTGCGTACTGTCAGCCCGCCCAAGGATGAGGACGCATGCAAGGGTAAAATCTCTTGCCCGGCTCCTGGGAAAGAGACAGCTGGCGCACGAGCAGCAGTGAGCGTCTTTCCCCCAGCCTATAGCAGTTAAAGGTAGTGTGCAAGACGGATATCAGCAGGGTGTTTTAGTAGTACGTAGTGTAAACATGCATAATACATGAAAAGGATGAATTTGTCTTTGGCCCCTTTTTTGAGAGGGATTGCTTTCAGCAGAAGCGGTACCGCCATTGTGATTGGATATAACTCAACAATAGGACAAGTGCTTACTCACATTGCAGTGTGTGAGTGGTACAGGGACCCATATTTCACTCCTCTGTCTCTGGTGGACAATAAATACACTGAGAATGCACTTCTGGCCATGGCAGGGATTTGAATTGTATTTTAAAAGACATGAAAGGATATCTGCTCTACAGGGCTGTTAAGAGTAGAAGAGTTTATCATACATTTGCTCTCTACATCAGTCGCAATATAAAGAAAACACACTTGTTCTGGCAAGGGCAAGTTAAGTTCTTCATCGAGCCATCATTAATCCAGAGCAAATCCTTCAACACGACTCTGGAGGAGGCTCTGATGTATTTCATCCAACAGTAACTAAACAGAACCAACAAGGAAATAGAGTAACCGGAGCAGACATTACATATAATTATTATTATTATTATTATTATTATTATTATTATTAGTAGTATTATTATAATACCTTCTGATGTACTTGACATACAGTATGAATCATAGTCCTGAGCCCGAGACACAATTTGCCAAGTAGAATTTAAAAGGATTTTGAGACTTTAACTGCAACGAACAAATACCCTGGCCTTCACATGGGAGTCGGTAATGGTTCAAATGAATTGAGATGAACCAAAACAATTAGACAGAGAAGCAATAAGCATTGGATTGTGCCGTGTGCTGACTTTAAATTCACCTCACCGTCCACGGCGGTGTCAGCTTTTTCACCACGCTTTGACTTTGAAATCGACAGAGTCGACGGCGGGAAAGTAAAAAGCAGGGACATCTAAGATGCGGGGGATTAAGTCTGAAAATGCAGGGAGAGGAGGACGAATAAAGGCAATGTCAAGGAGGGGGCGCCGTAGAAACCGCCGACTGAGAACGATACAGCAGGAGAAGGTGGAGAAACGAAAACACAAGCAAACCAAAAGGTTGTGGCTTGACAGCCAGAAGAGGTTGTGTAATGTTATAGGGGTGTGGAGGTGTTTTGGCATGGCCAGACCCATATGAGCATGCGAAAAACCCCGCAGTGATTCATCATGATTATCTGGAGGTGGGCAGGTAATGTCACGAGCAGGCAGGGCCCAGGACGCCCCGATGCAGCCTCCGAGGCTATTTCTGGCCTGTCGTCCCTGCCAACCGGGCACTCGCTTCTCACCACGCTAACCCCGTCCATGTCTCTACTTTGCCTGCTAGATATTGATTTGTTCTTTGTTTCATCTGTAAATCTTGCTCCTTGCCTGGCTCTCTGTCTAGTATTTTGTCTGTCGCACGCACAAACACACAAATGCGCGCACACACACACACACGCGTAGTGGTCTTGTTTACCCATGTCAAATGTTTATACTTATGCCACATGTAGGCACTACGATGTTTGTGCGCTGTGCTTAAGAGAAACCTGTCATGATAGCGGCTATGCTATTTGTTTTCATTGTCATTTAATCGCGTGTGCGATTGCACCTTTTTTAAAGTTTTGTTGTTGGTGTGTTTATGCGTGTTTATGTGCCTGAATCTCCGTTGATTCAGGAACGTGAAGTTCAATGTGCTCTGCGCTTCCCGCATACGTTACCTCGCTAATGCGTTGTGAGTTGAATGATTTATGATGCTCTGTGTGCCAAGGTCTTAAAACCAGTGTCATCCCCTCTATCTTCATGCCTCCATGAATATTGTATAGGCTCAAAAATAACCCTTGTCTGTCCACCCGTCTGTCTGTTGGTGTATCAATCCCAGCAGTCAACTAGCTCTCTGTGGAATCTTCTCATGTTGACGCTATCTTTGGTGTTGCATGGCTGAGATTGTGTCAGAGACATCACCCAGCGGACTGCTGCTTCAGGTAACTGTGTTATTATGGGATGGTTTGTGTGTTTGTGTGTGTGGTGAGAAAAGTTCCCAGAATGCTCTGGAATATGCTTAACTGTCTGCAGTGTTGCCTTGTCAGCATATCCTGGAGGCAAACAGAGCAGAATGTCATTAACAGGCTTTTTCTTTTGCTTTGACACCGTGGGCATGGGCACCAGGCTACCTGTGTGTGTGTGTGTGTGTGTGTGTGTGCGTGCTCTCTACTCAAAAATAATACGCTGCTCTCTGCTGAGTTGATTCCGCCTCTCTGCGTTTAACACACACACACACACATGCACAGACACACACACATATTGTGATCAACACCTACACAGACAGCCGACCTGCGAGGCAAATAAATGAGATTTAACCAGGCTGAAGGTCACGTTAATGTTGTCTGACTGTTATAAAATCTGTTTTGCAGTTAATAATAATAATAATAATAATAATAATAATTATAATGGACCTTTCTTTAAACCAGGAAGCTGAACCATAGCTCTAGCTCTGATCCAGAAAAATGACCACTGCTATCTCTAACCAGAGGCCTATTCACTGCAAATGAATTGCTAAAGGTGAATTAAAGATTAAATAAAAGTGATTCTAATTCTATATACTGTTTGTCAAATACAGCTACTATTTATTTCCATGGTTTGCTAGTTGTCCGTTCTGCATGCTTGCTTGCAAAACAGCCCTGGCTCCTCTGTAAATGGGAACCCTATTCCAGGCTTGGTAATATGCGTCCAGTGTGGAGAGTGGAGCTTCTGAGGGAGCAGTTAAGTTGTAAATATACAACATTTTCTCCAGCATTGTGTACTTCAAGTTGGAATTCAGCCACCAGTCTCTAAAAACCACGAAATCTTCGATAATGGGAAAGACCTGAGCTTTGTTGCCATGCTGAGGTGCCCATGCCGTACTGTCCATAGTATTCACTTCATCCCTTTTTCACGCCTATCCTGCGTATTAGTGCTGCAGCTTTGTCTTTGGGAGGCAGGAAAAGTGCTGTAATAAACACCAATGCTATATCCCTGCTATCACTTCCATTACACGGCAGTAAGGCAACCAGCATCAGGATCATTGTATTGTATGATGGGAATATAAACATATGGGCGTTTTCTTGGATTGTTAAAGGTAGGCTCCTGGATTTTTGTCCAGAATCTTCCATGTGGCTGGGAGCTACAGGAAGGTTGGTACAGAGAAAATGCTTCATCCACACCTATTCGTAAGTTGCTCACATGTCTCTCTACACATCTCTGTAAAGAGCTCTTAGGCTTATAAAGTTCTCTAACCCATTTTACCACACGCATTCTCTTGAACAGTTTTGTTTCAAAACATTAACAGTGAGATGAAAATGTGGGGTTACTTTAGAAGCACTTAGTACTTTAGATGAACTTTCTAAAAAGATAATTATTTTTCATTCAAATTTTTGCATTAGCGTTTTAACAGCCCTGCTGGTGGTCCAATAAGCGTGTGTTAGTGAGATTACACTAACGTCAAGCATGTTTCTAAATGGTGGTAGAGCTATGAGGCGATCAAAACAGTTGTAGCAACGCCGGTTGGTTCAGCGCTGTCCAAGAGTTTCATAATTAACCAGAGGTAAAGGTAAAGGGTAAAGGGTAAAGGTAAAGGTGCTTTTATTCTCACATCACACAAGTAACACATCCCTCAAGGGAGCAGTGGGCAGCCGCTGTGCAGCGCCCAGCGACCAACTCCAGGTAGAGGCCAGTGTCACTGGTCAATGGCACTGACATGAGCAATCTACGCCTGTGAACCCCAATGGAGCGTGGCCAGACCTTATTTATGAAGTGAATGTTAGGTCTGGTTACACCAGGCTAATGTGCCACCATGTTCATCAAGAACAATTTGCTCTATTGGCTTAGCTAGCTATGATTGAATAAGGGTGCATTGGCCCATGCAATAAAAGTAAGGAAATTTGAGAACTTTTTTGGCAGCAGTCATGAACTGTTTTGGGTTATGGCACGCCTTCAGAACTTTGTGAGGCTCTTCAGTTGAAATGCACACCCTCCTAGCTAATTATCACTGTCTGCAACACTTCTCTGCCTCTCCTCTTCTTCACCTCTTCTATTCATTATCTCTTTCTGACAAGCTTCCACTTGTTATTCAAGAGTTTTGTGTGAAGGAGCCGTCCTGCATGGTTTCATTACGTCACTGCCATAAATAAACACTGTTTGTCCACGTAACACCAAAGTATTATCAGTTAAAGGTCTACTAAGCACAACACATACACACACACACACACACACACACAAACACACACATACATCGTATACTATAAACATTTTTGTGGAGATATAGTCAGCAAAGCAAAAAGAATAACCAGTGGCCTTTCCTAAAGCCTCAATGATGGCCGTCAGGCACAGTGTCTATTCTGTGTATTGCTGTCTACTGGAATAGCCTAGGGCCTCATTATCATTACCACTCTGGTCTGGCTGTCAAAGACCTGCTGAGCACAGCATTTCAGTTTCTACAAGTTTCAGCTATGAATATTAAAGAAGTATAACCTACATATTTTAGAGGAAACACTTGTATCCTTATAACAATTCAAAAATGAATTTGTACACTGAATGTGCACTTTGTGCAAGAAAATGCTTCCATATCTGCTTAGCTAGCTAGCTAGTCTCATCCTGTTTTGCCACCAGCTGGTTCAGTTTGACTCTCGCACGGACTGAGGCTATCTTAGACCGGGTCAGTATAGCCTGCCAAGGTATTTATTGGCGCAAACAGCTACCTTTTATTTGAATTATAAATGCAAGCACATGTGTAACAACTCAGTTGGGGGGCAAAGTGTGTGTGTGTGTGTGTGTGTGTGTGGGGGGACATCCGTTTTTAGAACAGCTGTTACAACCCTGTGTGCTAAATCTCCTTGTTGAACATTTTCACGAGTTATAATGTAACCATTTCAGAAGCTATTATTAGGCCTATTGTTCAAATACATGTCCCTACAGCCTACAAGTTCTATTTGTCACTGCGTTAATGCAGCTTTACTGTGCGCTCAAAATCTGCATTATTTCAGAACCATGCGCTGTACACCTGTTGTGATGATTCATAAGATATAATGCTTTCTATCAAAAACATATAGGAATCTTAATAATATTTACTTTTTTTAACAATACTTTTTAACCTTTTTAACTTTTTTATACTTTTTAATAACCTAGAGGTTAGGATTTTTCATTTCTTATTCAAAACAATCAGGCTCTGCTGATCTTTGTGTTAAGATCATAAATCAGCTTTATAGTCTAGAGCTAGCTGGTATGTATTGCATTACTTAATACTTTATTGCCATTGCACAAGTTTATGTACAACTACATTTGCTGTGCTGTACCTTATAAAAAAAAGACAGTAATAAATAAACAAATAAATGTACAGAAACATTCACTCGTGCACATTAATCAGAATCAATGAAAAATGTGCTAGCAGAGTAATTTTAAAGCATGGAAGTAGGTTGTCCCATTATTGCACAGTTCATGACAAAAAGGGGCAATGTATGATTTTGTTCATAGGATCTTGACGAGGTCTTATACAAGCGTTGATTTGCCCAGAATGTATACAATCTATACAGTTCAGTGAGTACACTATACTGATTGTTGTTGTGGGCCGGTATGTGAGTAGACACAACCGCACCACACCATAGGGAAGTTTCAAAGGTTAAATCCAAAAAGAGATCATAGACAGGCTGGAAGGCGCACCGCATACAACAATGATTGGCAGGAATAATTTAAAAAACGAGGGATTAATGCCGCTATGATGCTATTGGATACTGTATTTGTATTTCGTTTTTAGTCATAATTACTAGTGTAAAACTGAATTTCTTCTATAATACCAGAGCTGTGGGATGGTACTACCAACATGGAGGCATGCATGGGGTGGCCAGCTAGGTCCAGTAATTTTATTCGGGTGGCACTTGGCAGATTATGAGAAAAAATACATTAAATCTTTCAAAGATTACAGTATCATATTTAATGGTAATAATATGTATCCCTGCTTCATTGGGTATGCATTATTTTCAATAAGATACAGCTTTATTCAGGTCTTTTTGTAAACAACTATATTTTAGGCTCTGTCCAAAAAATGTGAATTTACAATAGTAAATAAAGAATAAATAACCAAATAAATAGCATTACTATAGTAAATTGTTCATTATAATGCCACATTCCTATCCTGCTTGACTCTAACACAGAAAGCCTAGTGGAGCAATATCTATTTCTGTGGGTGGAGTACTAGAACTCTGTACCGTATACAGGCAGCAATGCATTGTGCTTCTCATCAACACAAACACACACAACCTACTTGTGCTATGAATTCTAACACAAATTTCCTTGATAGATCATCCTGATCTCACGTCACAAGCTCCTATTTCAAACTTGCAGCAAAACCAAACTGTGCGAGGTCAGGATGGTATAATACCATCACACCTCATCATCAGTGAAATCACACATTCATTTAATGCTACAGTGGAGACGGTCAGACCTAAATAATATAATTTCATCTCACACAACTGCAGCATCACATTACAAAGTTATAAAGCAGTAAGCTACTGTATAAGATTGTAAATGTAACTGGTCTGCAACTGTAATAACCCATCCAAAGCTACATAGTAGGGAAACCCATTGCTTCCGAGACCAATATACAGTTAATATAACACATTTCAAGAAATGTAAAATAGACTCAACAGTGACATCCAATATTCAAAATGGTCTTCCATTGGGCAAATGTGTTTAAAAGGTTAATCGCGGAGAGATACTGTTTTTATTTGAGCTTGAAGTTAGCAAGAATGACTGACCATACCTTTAAGTGTAAGCACTATTATTTATAAGCCCTGAGCTTCACTGGGTATGATATTTTCTATTTATTTATCTATACTATAATTTGTGCTGTTTTTAGCAAAACATTTAATAACTTTTTTAACTTTATTTTTTACAGTGTAGATTGTATTGTTTTCGGCATGTCATTGTTTACCATCTATAACCTTAAAGTAGTACCTATATGCAAACTGTTAAACGGTGACATTTTCTAAGGCTACACACATGTGTATCTTGTTTTTATTCATTGGCTTATTTGATAAATAATATTCCAATTTCAATTATAGGCGCAACTTGGCCATGGTGTTGCAAAGTTTCTGTTATGTGCAATAGCACACGCTATATACAAGTGTCTTCAGCAGAATGTCAGGAATATGAGGGAAAAACCCTGAACTTCTAGCATTTACCATTCTAAAGATATGATACGAAATATAGACTGATGCAAAATCGTAGTGACTCACGAAGGAGGGGACAGTGGGGTGGCTAGCAGTGGTAGCAGCAGGGGTAGCAGCCACCCCACTGGCCCCCACAGCTCCGCCCCTGATGCTAGCATGTTAAGTTAAAATGACAATGCTTCAACAAAGAAAAGTTAGATTTAGGTTTTCGTGGTTTCTGAACATTTGCAAGGGCACTGGCTATAGTCCCCTAACATTATTTCCCTTTTTCAGAAAACAACAACAATAACAATGTGTCTGATAGGTTGTCATTTTATTTAAAACTGCTTCCTAATTGGCCTGCTTGATAGATTTCCGGCTCCAGCTTTAGAGTATGCTGGTCAAGGGTATAAGGTGTTTATCCATAAGGTTTGCATTGGCATAGCATATACTACAGTGTGTGTCAATGTGATATAATGATGTAGTTATGTGTACTTGTATGCCATGTACTGAAGGAGAGTGAAGCAACTAGTGTCAAGCAAGCTCTGCAGAGGGACACGTGTAGGATTGCAACTGATGTCAATGCCTCACCTTGGAAACGAATGCAGTGAGATAATGCAGTTGTCATGGAGATGCAACCATCTATATTTTAATCAGTTCACTTGGTTTTGATCATGTTTAACGCGGCTTTGATTCATACTTTTAAATGCATATTTCACAAGGTTAAAACATCTTATTGACATAAAAAATAGTTACTACTGTACATATAAGAAGTCTGATTTAGTTTAGGACAGGGAAACAGGTTTTGTGAAAGGCAGCAGCCGATATTAAACAATTTAAGATGACTTAAAGAGTATTGTCACCTCTCTATAGACTGTCACTTCTCTTATATCCTGACAGATTATAGTGCTGTCCTGCAGTATCGGATGAAACGCTGATGGCTTTTAGGGGATGAAGGCAGGGCATTAGCAAGACCTGAGAAAAGCTCCTCCTGGGAAATTATGTATTCTGCATTGAATGTGTGAAGGAATCTGTTGCCACGGTCGCCGCCCTTATCATGACACATACGAGTAGATTTCCTGATTGTTACCCCAGAACCACACATTTCCTCACCAACTCACTGTAGATGTGTGTGACACTGTTGTAGGGGGAGGAGCATTCTAATAGTGTGAGCAGAATGGGACCAGAGAGGAATGCTGGCCACTCAGCGATTACATGTTCAAGGGGCAAATGCACTCACTTTTCAGGCCAGCATCTGTGTAATGCTGAAAACACAAAGGTTATTCCAGGTACAAACAACTCCAGTAAGCACATTAACAGAGGTGTTGCAAGTGAATGACAAGGCTGGCCAATAATGGCGGAATTTTGCTGCCATAACACTGTTGCTGTTACTGTTGTAGCGTCATCCATGACCGATGACTTCTATCCACAAAATGGTTCCTCTCTGTTTTAAACCAGTCAACCTCCTTTAATTTAACACTGTTTCGATTGAGTGGCGTGAACAACTTGTTAATGTCCTTATTCATCTATTAAATCACATTGCTCATGCACAAGAAGCAATGGATATCCCTCTAAGCTTTATGTTATGTGTCCCAAACCACGGGTTGAGTTTCATTATTGTGTGTCAATATTCCTCCTAACCATACAGTATAACAATTTCCCCCAAGGGGTGTGTTGAAAAAAAAGAGGAGAAGAGATAGGAAGGAAACCAGTACATACAAATAAAAAAATATTTTCTCGTTGAACAAACTTCTGTAGACTTACTGTAGAATGGATTTGAGCTATGATGATGTAAATAAAGCACTCAATTAAAAATGAATGTGGCATGCAAAGACCTATTAAAAGGCTGTCTTTAAATTCACTGATGTATTATGAATATGTCTTCATGTGCCAGTGTGTCAACACTATCACACTGTATTATCGTGGTAGCCAAAGTCTCTGCATGCAAGACAAGTAAACAGGCTAGGCTGTAGGCGCTGCCTACGCTGCCGTAGTTAGACATTCTGTTTGCAAAAGTCTCCCTTTAAAATGGATTTTATGTAATGAGGAGATAATGGCTGTGCCAATACAGCTTTGGGCTAAATGGGCTTCACACCAATAAATATAAACCTTTTAACTGTAACTGAAATAAAAACTGAAAACATATAATAATAGCATTTTCCACACAATCCACTTATGACGAATACCTTGAGTGTGTCTGACAGTTCTGTCCTGTATAGTGAACATTACTATCATTTGTATTGATCCTCAGTAAGATCTATTGACAAAAGAGCTTGCAGCCTTGATGTTAATTCCTGATTAAGGAAAGATTGCGAAAAGACTGTCATCTTGTCAGATGAACAAATGAAGACATAAGTAAGCAGAAATAGCATATTGATCTTTTTATTTACCTGCTGTTTGATGAAACAAAACACAGACTGGCTTATGTAAGTTTCCCATTCTGACTTTGTTGTTGTTTTGGTAGTTAAACAAGATAACACGTCAAAGTGAGTATTGTAAGGCTGAGAAATTAATTAATTACATTTATTTATGCCTTCTAATTATGGTATGTTATATTTCAACTAGATTAGAAAGTCGAAATGTGTATTCACACAAATTATGTTTTCAATTAATTTGTGGGTGAATAACATATACAAATGAAATATGTAATATCGCTCATATACTGTAATAAACAAACATTATGGACATTTGAAGCTGATATTAATCCTTTCTAATAAATGGTCCTAATGGCCACTACCCCACTGAGATGCAATCAAGATAAGACCTTTGGCTTAAATCACCAAAACATTACATTTCTTTAACAGTTAATGCAATTTTTTAATTAGAATATATTTAACCTAAATGATTTGATACAAGAGTGCCATGGTTTTATAGTGCCCTTAGAGCAACACATTAAAGCCCCAGCTTTTCTGTTGATGTTAGAAACATCACAGTTGTCTAGCTCACAAGACCATCCTGATATTGTGAGCTTCACTTTCATTTAGCTTCAATAATCAGCATCGAATGCATACTGTAGGTGTTAGTCACCCATTTAGCTGAATGTTTTCCCAAGATGATGACACATTCCGGTTTCTTCCGGGACTCTGGCTCATTTTAAACATACAGTACTGATTGGGTAAGGTACAGGTCGGTAGTCCAATCAAATGTAAGGAAGCTTGCTTGAATTGTATTAGCACCGCCTTTAAGACAAACTTTTCAGAGGAGTTCCAGACTTATTCTTGAAATGAAATTGAAGCTCATATAATCAGGATGGTCTCACGAGGTCAACAATTGTCCACATTAAATGTTTGGTGGCGGGGCAAAGACCACTGTAAGTCTATGAGAGTTCAGTGAGGAAGAATAGGGTGAATTATCATTATTCTTCTTTCATCTTAAGTCTGAGACAAATGTAACATTAACCATATTATTCTGTTTGAGAGCTATAATTGGGTATTGGCTGGAGTGAAAAATGGGTATGCATTTCAGTTAGTCAAATATCATGTGCTCTATTTTGTCGAACAATCTATCCTGGAGACATTAATTCAGCCCTTCGATTGAATCTGTTTCATAATAATAATGTACCCAGGTGTATGGTGTGACTTATGCTAATACAGTCCCTGGTAACACTATCTCTGGTTCAATGTACACATCCCCTGTGCTGCACAGTTCATGTTTAAGGTACCAGGCTACTTTAATTGAGACACTCGAAAGAGAGAGGGAAAGAGAGAGTCAAAGGATGAAAGAAAGAGAAGGAGAGAGAGAGAGAGAGAGAGAGAGAGAGAGAGAGAGAGAGAGAGAGAATTAATAAATAACTGCAGGAGTGAAACCAGAGGCCATAGATCATTCCAGACAGTTTTTTAGAAAGAAACAAGCAGCCCATTGCATGAATAAATTATTTACAATGAAAAATGTATAATTTACAGAAATAATGTAATTACTTGTCTAGTGACACGGCCATGTTGTCTTGACGCAAGTAGCTGCCAGATTCTCTTGGACACTTCCTTTATTTATCTATTGCTTTTTTCTTTATGAGTGCTCTCTCTACTGTGAGGCCGCTGTATATTTCCTTCTTACAGAACATTAATGATGTACACCATTTCTCCACCTATTGCTACACTGACTGACCTTCAGTATGTAGGGGAAATATGAAAACAATACCATGCCCATGGTGGGACAGAATCATCCTACAGCTTTTCTCTGATAGAAGCTGTATAAATCCCATCATGTGTGATACATCCTAATATTTATGTAAGTTACACCATGAAAAAACACTAAAAAAGTGTGAGGTTTTTCTCTTAACTAAGCGATTTACAGGACAGGTATACTGTAACCTTAGTTAGTGCCACCAGCAAGGCTTGTTAAGCACTCTTATTCCAGGCTACATCAGTATCTCCTGTTATCCCATGCTTTCATCCTTGATTTATCTCTTCTGTATATTATATCACTTTATCTCTTCACTCTTTTAATGGATTCCTCTACATATAGACTCATGTATAGCAAGTGTCTTGAAGACCTGTTTCACAGCATTAAAGTCATTGCAGTCAGAGCGCACACTTAAAGCTCCAATACATTTCTAAGCTGCCTTGAAAACCTATGAAACGCCAAGATGCCTTGGCTGGCATTAGAGATTTAAGCCTGGAGTGTCCCTGGGTTCCCAGGAGGACGATTATCTGACAATCTGTTAACCTTATCTTCGATGTGCTTCTCTCCTCTCCTTCTCTCCTCTTCTCTCCCCCTTTTGTTTTCCTCCATTATACTGTCTTCTTCAGGCCATCATGTCCTGGGTGTTTGATTCCATACTGTATATTTCTATAAATAATTCAGGCCAGTGTGGCAGGAGAAGGAAATCCGTCCAAGGGATCTTGGCTTCTTACTCTGAAGTACAGTATAAGAATGTGCACGGTTTGTACTTCACTTGTTTGCTGTCACACCGAGTCTTTGTAATTTCATGGGACGCAGTTTTATGTGATTTTAAAAAAACAACAGGGAAATAGCATGGCTGACATTTGATTGTAATTATTTAAAGGGCATCTTTATTGCATAATGTATTGAGGCGCATTTCAATTTTGGAAAGACCTTTTCTGTGGGTTGGGAAGTTAATTTGTCTTTCATCTGTGTCGAGATTTAAAAGACAGTGCCTTGAAAGGCATTTTGTCTTATGTTTCTCTTTTGTTTTGTACTGTCTGTAGTGTAAATGTACAGGGACTACAGCAGAAAAGTGCCATATAAAGTAGAGTCAAACAGGACCTCCATCCTGCAGCTACATAAATGTCATGCATCCCGTAATGTTGTATTTCCTGCCACAGCTCCTCAGGGTGATTATCACTTATGTCACATAAATGTACTTTATGTGTCATACAGCACTAATCTCAGAGGGATTCCCATATGTTTTACATTGGGATTATGTCTCTTAAAGGGCCCTGTTAAATCTGTTAATGTGTTGCTGCCTCGGTTATGTTCAGTATCATGGTAATGGTGTGGCAGTCTGATTTACCACAGCTCTGACTGCATGTGAGTCCTTGAACCATAATCATACAGCTTAATAGCAACCAGTGTCTGCGCTGACTCAGCGCTGCTCCTCAACAGCAACACTGAGTCAAAAGCAAGTGTCAAATAAAATGCAATTTAGCTCTCCATCCCTCCTTTCATCCACCCCCGCTTGACTACATATTTATGAACAAAACCATTACTGGACACTCTCAATAAAATATTAAAAAGTAATTTGCTTTATGACTCCAAAAATTGCAGAGTTGCTGGTCACCAGTCTTGCTACAAATATCAGCAACCAAAATGTTGCAGTTTAAGCAAAAACGTCCACATTACTCTACACATCATATTGCAGGACAAATCAGAGTAAGGCCATATAGGGATGTGGTGTTTATGGTGTTAGACATCTTTATTAGCTTTATCCTTTGTTGGGCTTCATGCCAAAATGCCATATTCTATACGTAACCTCATTGAAAGTGTAAAATCCAAACATTTAACAACGTTACAGTTGTGTTATCTGTCCAATACTCCAACAGCCAGATAGCAAATCAAGTGCATGTTAGAAGTGAACAATGCCATGGCCAACTATAATGGAATGCCCAACTTGATAAAGTCCAAAATAATAAAACTGATATGGGTTTTTTTTCTTCTACGGGATAAAAGTGTTCTCACATAGAATTATAGAATCAAAGAAGGACATACATGTCTTGCCGTTCATAATAAAGTGTACCAACGCATAAAAGGGCTTATTATGAAATCACTGAGATATTACATTAGGTTTCACAATAACATTATCTCATTGCTCATTAGTGTTTAAAGGTTCTTTTAGTCTTCATTAAAACTTTAACGAGTTTTATCTGAGAACTCTGTGCTCTATTTTTACTTTTTACAAAGCTATACAAGATACTATGCAAACCTCTGCTATCTAGGGCAAAGTAACCCCCTGGCTGTACTGTAAACCATAGTGCTACACATGACTTACAAACGTCTCTCTCTCTCTCTCTCTCTCTCTCTCGCTCTCTCTCTCTCTCTCTCGCTCTCTCTCTCTCTCTCTCTCTCTCTC
>JAODOY010033739.1:0-21610 GCA_025399855.1 Forbesichthys papilliferus | reverse complement strand
GAATCCCAATATTGAAATCGAATACATACCCAACAAACGAATACCCGAATAATCGAATATTTGGGGCCAGCCCTACAATGTGGTGAAAACCACTCACATCAACAAAGCCGTAGTAATACGCAGTGCGTTTCATTGTGTGGAGTGGCGCGACGTGCGTACGGATATTGTTAGCAAGCGCTTTTGAAAATGACTAACCCTGCATTCAACAACTTCATGATCCTTGAGAAGACAGTTAAAAGGGAGGGTCGGCCATTCTGGTGAAATAACAGTTCAATTGTTGATATAGTGATTAGTGTTGCGTTTGTGGAGATTACGTTTAATAGTGTAGGTACAGACATTAATCTGTGTACATATGACCTAGACAATATTTTCAGATATAAAGCTCATAAAAAGGTTCCAATAAAGGCTTCACAGCTTTGGATATGACCAACTATTACGGCAGCCTTCTATTGAATGAATTACATGGGAAAATAGTCTACAGTAAGGTCACATGTTCGTGGCACGTGAGCCTATGTGAGTCACATGACTCATCACTTCCACGTTGCAGCTGCCCCCCCCCACACTTTTTTTTTTCCATTCGGGTGAGTGGAATGGCTCAATGGAACGTCTCACAAAGTAGTCTAATACAACATACAGCATAACTGTTTTATAAACACCCTGTTGATTCTCTCTTGAGTTAAGACGTTTGCTTACTGGATTTGTCTGTGGTGTCGTCGTACTCCACCAGAAAGGAGTACCCATTGTTCCATATCTGCTGGCAAGTCTGGGGGTCGTAGCTGGTGGCCAGAGGCTTCAGCGAGGGGTCGAACACACTCTTTCGCACCGCAATGTCAATTGGAGACTGTCTGTCGCCGCCGGGCACGGCAAGCGGCTCCTGCCACATAGGATGTACTGGAGAAGAGGAGAAAAGGAGATAAAAGAGCTGAACGGAAGAAGTGGGTATGTGTAAACATAGCGGGGGAAAAAGAGGCAATAACAGCAGGACACTAATGGACACGCTGGGTATCAATCAGACTGTCTGGAAGGAGGCAAAAACTAAATCCTGACACCTACTTTTCATGTTGCATTCTGCAGCCTCCTTCATGTTTTTCAGAAGACAGTCCATTTTAGAGAGAGAAAAAAAGATAGATGCCCTCAATTACAAGAACTCTGAAGACCGAAACGGAGGTTTTCCGGGAGAGTTCACAATGGACTCTTCTCTCGTTGGTGGAGAAGGATTATAAGAAATGAAAGCAATAGAGCAATATGTCCGTATACTACCCTTCTTTCCCCAAAAGAGGAAATTACAGAATACGAAAGAGGTGGGTTGGCTCTACGTGAGGAATGCCCTGGCCCCTGGCCAATCTCATACAGCAGGCCTATCCTTAGTCAAACAAGTGACCAGTCTGTCAACATGCATTACCCAACCTTTAATCTGCTCTCATTTTTCTCTTTAAAACACACCACCACCCCTAACCTTCATATTCAATTACTTTTACTGTTTACTTCTCTGTTCAGTACATTTCTTAGTGGAACCCAAATGGTGAAACAAATGACAGCCCTTTTCTTTTGTGTTCCCATCCAGTTATCTGGCACGGCACAAGGATCAACCCTGAAAGCTAATACAAACAGGGCTGACTAGGGGGTGGCCTTCACCTCTATCAGATTGCACTAACTTATCCACAGGCAATTGGCTGCCTGCCTCAAGCCTATTGGATAGAAGCACATCGGCAGTTTACAAAGCCGGTTTCTCTCATGCACCGACTTTCTTGATATTTAGGCAGCCAAACTGAACATGTCTGCACAACAGATATACTTATTTTATACTAATAATTATTTTCATAGCAACAAACTAATCTCTCTCGATAATAGGAAAGTAGTAATGTTTGCCTCCACCTTTCAAGCTATTGATTGTATGGAGTCTCATTTATAGTAGAATTCCATGCAGAAATTGCTGGGTAAAATACTCAATGTGAATCAAAGTCTTTGTAGTTGTTTGGCAGTCATCTCTCAAAAGCTATCTCAAAGTTCTCTCAGTGGTTATTTCATTTATTTTAATTATTTTGAGTTAGAAAACCCTTTGGAAATTAGTATTCCAATTTAAACACTAAACAACATTAAAACATCTGGATTTCACTAATTTGTTTCCCATACAGTAATACTGTAGAATAGTTCAGGAATAGTATGATTTAGTGCATGGATACAGCAAAAAGGCTACACATTTAGTATGTCTACTTGTTCAACCTGTGAGTTTAAACAATAACTTGTCTGTAGCTCATCACGTGTAAGTCTTGTGTACCAACTTCGGGTTGAAGATTTATGGTTCTGAGCATTAATGTCCCACAATAGTAGCATTGAGCAACAATCACATAATAATCCAGGGAGTCAGGAAGACAAATTATTAACAATGTAAAACAGGTTCAAATTTAACCATTAAGCATACCAGATTTGATGAAATTCTTAAAAAAGAAAACTAACTTCCTTTCCTACAATCTTGATAAACAATGCTGTTAAACCGATAGACAATACAGAGTTCTTTGCTTTGGCTGAATGGGAACACTTTGCATGTCTCTTCTTGTGCAATCGCCTTTGTCTTGCAAATCATACAATAGAAAGGTGTATATTGTTTTGTATATTATATAGGTGTTCTTTACTTGTCAGAGCAGATACAAATGTTTATATTCAGCAGAGATGTGAGGTTAGATATTAAGGATTGCCGAGAGAGAGAAATTGCTCATCCACAAACAAACATGGCGGCAGCAATGTACCCCGTAGTTGCTTCCAGAGCCATGAAAAGAGAATGAAACAGACTGTGTTCGTGGGCAAAGACAGACTATAAAAATTACATTACATTTTTAAACTGTATGAATAGTATGTTGGGTTGACATGTGTTTTGTGTCAGAAAATACATGCAAAGAAAGGCAGGCAGACATTTTTGGAGCACGTCGGACTGCAGTTGGATGTTGACCTAGCATTCGATTATATATTACATCACATCGGTCAGTGTGGGTGCGGTATCTATAGAAAAACATTGGAACACCTGGAAAAAGCATACCGGTAGTGCTCCATAGTAAAGGCGTTTCCAAAGCAAATTCTACACATTTCACAACATAAAAATTATAAAGTACGATATATTATTGACTAATCAATGCAGAAGCTACATTCGTAAGAGTAACAGGCTATCACATTTGTCAGCAGAATACAGCCACATTGGTACACAATTCATGTTTAGGCTACTTACTCTGTGACAACACATATTTGCTTGAACAAGCAGTAAGGTTGCATCTTCTTACGGGGATCACTCGATGATTTGTGGCTTGGTCGATGAGCTGTCTGTGCAGCTGTGAAGCCAGCGGCCTTAATACAGATGACAAAATCACCATATTGTCAAAGGCGATCAGCTTCCTGCGACGGTTATAAGCGCAATGGCAACGGGTTGGCTGGTGTTGTGTTAATAAACATGCTATTTAAATACTGAAAACCGGTCTATCGTCGCTATTACCCTGTGCGGTATTATTGGAGCCCGATAGCTTTACTCCACGTATTTCTACTAACGCGGAAACAACTTCGTCCTTTATAAATAATGCCAAGCAGACGTGTTGGCTTGTCTAAACAATCCGTCAATAATTGAAAACTAGTACGTAAGCCCGTCGTCAGGCCGTAGACGAAAACTGTTGGTAAAGTGTTTACTTCGCGTACAAGTCGGACATGAAACAGAAATGGGGTCGCTTCACGCCCAACCAATCAGCGGTTGCCTATGAGGGGCGTTTTTAGATGGGGCACATCCACGTTCATATTGTTTAATTTTAAGATTAAAATAAAAAAAAAGTATTAAGTGCCTAACTGCTGACGCTATTTTAGTCATAGCCACATGGAGGATAACCTTAGTTTATGACACGTGACTGCACGCGTTATTGTTGTGTACAAAGCTAGTCTATATGGACGTGCCGACCTATGTACAGAATTGACAGGACTTTTAGACTTTAATCCTTGAACTGAACAACCTGACACTAACATACGTAGGACCACTGTGTTTTGACTGCAAACGTGTGTTGGTGTGTCACATACAACTAGGTCAAAATGTTCTGTGTGTATGCATCTGTCCAGAACACTAAAGGCACATTTTCAACAATATGGCTTAGAGTAGGTTATACTACAACATAAAGGATCGGTTACACCAAAATGTATTCGAGTCCGCGTAAATTACATACATTACATTATCGTAGAATTTTCTTAGTCTATGACTATTATCCCCGTATGTGAAAAAAAAATCAAAAAATATCCAGAACTATCATAGATGAAACATGCTTGTTGATACAATTTAATCTCCACAAAGTAAATGATCCATTAACAGAAAGCAGACACATGAACGTATCAAATGTTATCTGCACATTGTCTGACGCACGTTTGACCTATACATCACATAAATTGGGTACTCAATAGTTACCTAGAGCGTTTTGCAAAAATGTCAATTTTTCAAGAGTTTTTGTTCTAAATGGCATTAGGCCTTTATAACCAAACAAAACTGCATGACAAAACAGTAGGCTGAACTATATGTGCAGGTATATTCCAGAACACAAACCCTCAATGCCCATACTTTGTGTGTGTGTGGGGAGGGAGGGGGGTACTGTCTTTTTTGATAGAAACCTGCCTACATCTCTGGTGCTGGTTGAGCAATCAACCACCAGCAAAACATTCTGAAAACGCCTGTGTGTGACCAGCCTTATAGAGGTACTTTAACAAGCCATGGCTATATCCACTAGTGCTTAACAAGCACCTTCAACAATATGATGGTTTGATAGTGAGTTTGTTTGAGAGTGAAGCAGGACCACTACATTCTGCACCTGACTTGTAGTACTTTCTTTATTTATTTATATTTCATTGGAGAATCTACAGCTGGAGTTTCAGAAACATTTGCTGTGGTTTGGTCACCGTGTCAAAACGTTGCCCTGTAACACTGATTATCAGTATACACGACCAGGCTACAGATAGCGTTCTTTTCAGAAGACATTCAGTCAATTAATCCAAGTAAAGTCTTGGTCCATTACTGCCACTTCAGAAACATTGAGGTAAATAAACACAAGAAAGTTGTGTTTATATATATATATATATTTAGAAAAAAAGAAGTTTTAACCTTCTGTACCCTGACAATGTAGCACATAATCTGGTGTAGCACAAGAAATACAGTACATCTATAAAACAATTAACTTGTTTTGTGTCCTTTTTAAAGCCATTTATAAAAAAGAAAAGATAAAAGGCAGAGCAGAAAAAGAAAAAAATTAATTTGATTTTGTTTTAATAAACAAACTATTTACAGCATCTTAAGGAAGAGCTCTTGGGACATAAAAAAGCACTAACACTAGAGTACTGAATATGTAACTATGAAAGATGGCTTAGAATTGTCAAAATGTCCAGTTGTTTCAGCTAACCGTCTCGACTTAAATCAAAATATTAGAGTTCTCAATGACAAGGACACCATATAAGAGGTTCCTAGTCCAGCGCAATTACGTCGTCGTCGTCATCAGCACTGGCACTTGATTGGTCGGTCCGTGGGCGCTTGGTGGAAGCGTCGCTGGTTTCGTCAACCTCATGCTTCCTCTTGGACGGTGCTACAGCTGAGCTGGAGGACTGCTCCACCTCCTGCTCCTCATCGGAGTCGACGATCATGATATCGTCGGAGTCGGCTGGAACTGGTGAGGCCAGGCAAGACAAAAGCAGTCAAACCCAAAGACAAAAGCAGTTGGATGGATGAGAGATGGCAAACCAAGAACAGTCACAATTAAACATTACTGAACGTTTTATTCAGCTCCTTAGGACACACCAATTCTTCATGTGCTTTACATAAGTGTTCCCTAGCTTTCTGCTGACCAATCACATTCATGTGGCACACGTGACCGTTTAGATTAATTCACAGACAGACATTCTGTTGCCATTGTTAGCTGCACGTTGGGTATTCACAATATAGGAATGCAGATGGCCCGCAGAATGGCAGGAAAGAATAGATTGGGACAGACTGCGAAACATTTGTGAATATTTTAAGAATGAGCATTGCCTAGTTGGCATGTTAACTGCTGAATTAGGCAGAATTAAGTTAAATATGTTTGTTGCTGTGAGAAGGTCAGAAACCTCCCTTTCTTAAATTAACATATTACTTCACATTTTTACATGCTTTTTGGAGCCTGGTAATATTCTAAGAATATACATTGCATTTGGCAATGAAGCAGAATTAAAACAATGTTTTATTGTTGCTTTTAGATGATCTGAAGCCTCATGTTCTAATTTTGCCATGACATGTCTGCAATGTGCAATTCTCTTTAGAGGTTTGTTAAAAGAGGATAGTTTTAACAGTGTTCTACTTTAATATGCAGTCTGACTCTACAAAAAAGAGAAGAGAAATTGCTTTGATTTAGTGACTTTAATAAATAAACTGACGACCAGCAGCATTGATGTAGATTTTGTAAAGGAAAATATCTGTAGGAGGCTACACTACACATCGGGCATTGCTTTAGCAGGCCCTGTGGGCTGGCTCTTCACCATGAAAGCACCATTCAGTAGACTGAGCTTGCTCTTCACCACGAAAGCACCATAAAGTAGGGCTACATCCAGTGTTCCTTGAGAAGTTATTAACTGCGTGTTGTAGGCCATACAGATTTTTAAAAACACTGAAGACAGGAACAAATGCACACTTTTCACTATGGAGAAAATACCTACGCTACTATTGCTTGAAGCAACTTATTGTTCAATTATTTATTGGGCTGTGTATGCATTTACAGGGACCCGTCTTTAACCCACCCTGTCCAATAAACACTAAAATAACATTTAATCCACACTAGTGAATGACCATGTGACTTACTTTTAGAAGAAGAGGTGGAAGGCTGGGCAGAGTCTTTGTTGCCATTAGCAATACTGTTAGCCTCTTCTTGGACACTGGAAGGGGGCGGAGCCTTGTCTGGGGCATCACCCACTACTTCATACTCCACATCCTTCTCTAGTTCCTCTCTGGAAGTGTGCACACACACTCACAAGCTCAAAGATATTTAGGGAAAGTAAGGTGTTTTCACTGTTGATTTGTTTCATTGTGTGTTAAAGTGCGGTACATGCAACATGGACGATCATGTCGTCTTCTCGTAAACGAGCAGCTCTATTCAGAGTCGCTTTTTTGTTCATCCGGTTCCCTCAGCTCTGTTTAGTAATATTTGCATGGCTTTGCTGTAAATTATTTGTCAGTATACACCAAGTCCTGACTTTAATCTACATCTGAAGTGCCATTTGCAAGCAGTGCCTCAGATTTAGCGGTACAACAAGCAATTTTGGCTCATAACTCAGCCAATGCCCTAAACGTTGCTTGAGTGAGAGTGTTATTTTAGTACAGATGCGGCTCGTGTCGCAGATTTTATATTACACAGCTCGGTCAGGTAAGGTATCAAATTAGTGCTGCTGTCGGTCAACACGTCTACAAAACAAACCATGTGCAAAACTGGCACACACAAAGGCTCTGGCTGAGGAGGACTTTCAAAATGTCAGGCGGAAAGTACATGACACATGCATGTGAAAGAACATACGTGTGCAGGACTGTGACTAGGAGCGTGTAGTCCTGGAGGAAGTCGTCGACTTGGAGACGACTGCCGTTACGAATGCCAAAGTCAGACAGGAACTTGCCGTTGTTGGCTGCGTAGACGAGAAGAAGAAGAAGGGGATTGGAGGAAGCCTATATTGATTGAGCTTTACTACTACTACTACGGGGACAATGCACAGTCATCAACATTTCAGTAAAAGTGCCGGTTTTAGCCAGACGGCAACATTTTCAACAGCAGTCCCTGGACAGGTTATTGACAAACAGTTACAGTAACAACACAATTGATACCATATTGATGACATTAACTACCCACACAGACACGAATACAGACTAGCAGCAGTATACATTATGTCCTTAACTGTCACATGTTCGGTATTAACGGCCAAAATGTGCCCACAGTGACTCTTCGCTCAGGTGTGAGCATGCCTGCCTCACAATTAGTTCTTGCATGACGCCATTTCTTGTTCCTACTAAAGCCTACAGATGCTTTCCTCAAAACAGAATTGTAAACGTGATCCGACTAGGTTTGAGACTCATGGGGACCATAGAAGTTCAAACCAAGCACAAAAGGACATACCCGTACACACGCATCTCCAAATGTACTTAATGTGATTGGCATCAGAATAATGTGCATTCTGCGCTCCGGGTTTCTATGCCACGTTGAGGGAGATTGCTGTTAAGAAGACACTTTTAAAGAAGCGCCCTCTGCTGTCTTGGCTACAGTGCTGAGCAATGCTGCTCTACTTTACCCCTCTGGACAGATCACTACCGCTAGTCCGTTTTCTACTTTACATTTGGCAGTTAGATGTGGAGAGAGAAAGTCCTGTCATCGGCAGGCAAAAGTAAAAAAAAACCCAACCATGAATGCAATTTAAAAAAATATAATAAAACACATGCCGCATTTTTATGTATGTGTATGGTGTCATTTACTATAATGCATTTAAAATAATTAACTTGTTTTTTTCACTTCGTGCTTGGTGTAAAATGGCCTTTAGAAGTAAAGACTTTTAGAGTAGTGACTTACTGTAAGCAGTCACCAAAGCAAAAATCAACTTATTTCCATCAACCTCCCACAGGCTAATTTTATCTTCTCGCATTTGCACCTGCTTTATCTACCAACTGTCGCTTTCAAACGCTAGCTGAGGTCTTTTTAAATAAATTGTCCTGGTTCACTCTCCTTACCCTCAGTCTCTCCCTCCTCGGAGGAAATGAGGATGGTTCCCTTGCCATCTTCTATCTGGACATCTGGGGCCACCATACCAAACCGCTCTTTTAGAATCTGATCAGTAGAAACATCACATTAACACTGCCTGAACATAATTGCTACAACAATGTCCTCCATGCAAGATAACTGAGCAAAGCCAACATTCAGACGAACGCTATATGTAGCGTGGAAGGAGCTTCCTTTATCTACCAGATCATCTTCTACCACTGACATTTAAATCTTTTCTAAAAACACACATCAACTCTTTAGCGTTCTGGGACACTGTGCTAAATCTGTCTTGTTTGTTGTGTACTGCGTTTTATTTTATACGTTTATTAATTGTTATTTGCATTGTTGTGTACAGCACTTTGGTCAGCATTGGCTGGTTTTAAATGTGCTTTATGAATTAACTAACTTGACTAGAGGTTTTACAGCTGGTGAGTTCAAATGTAACCATCTAGCTACTATCAAGTTGGCCAAACTAGCGTGCCGTTACCTTATCCTGTAGGGACAGGACAGTGGTTTTGTGGACGTTGAGCTTGACTGTAGCCTCCGGCTTGCTAGCGCAGACAAAACAGCCGGCGCTCGGAGGGTCCAGGATGCACGGAACCAGCAGCTTCTTCCTGACGTTGGGGCACTTGTTGAGGAAAATCTGGACGCAAGGACACACAACATACGAGAGCTGAACCAGTTGCTGGGAAGGGGGGGCGGGGACCCATAAAAAGCAGCCACATACTTTTGGGCCATTTAGGTCCCTGATCCTAAAACTGTGTTTAAATAGAAATACATATAAAATAAGCACAAATATTGTGGTATCATCTTTAATGTGCATATATGTCAATTATTGTTAATGGTTGTTTTATATAAGATGTCTTGTGTTTTTTTTAAATAGACGCAATAGCTCAAAATACACTGGTGTAGTTACACTTACAGTGCGACAGGATTCCAGCTGCCCGGAGAGGATCTTGAGGGCTTCTAAGACAATGAGCCCAGCGATGACAGCGTTGGTTGTAGCGATGGCTGGGATAATGTTACCCGCCATTGCTAATCCACAAAATCACATCAGCCATTAGAACGCCACCGGGTGGGTTCTCACTACAAGATGATCAACGTACGTTGTGTCAAATATCAACTCACACTTTACATCAAAGCGGCTCTTCATATTCATGCTGAAGATGTTCATACGCAGGTTAGATGCCGCAGTAACAAAGTCCATAGCTGAAGCATTGTCCTAGCAACAGCAACCAGAGGAAAAAGATAATTATCCATTTAATATACTTAAGTTACAATACGTGCAATTTCAGAACATTGTGCTGTATTGTTACCTTGTCCCAAACCAGTTCTCCACCTTCTCCTTTCTGCTGCAGCTGAGAGCGCAGAGATTCCACGCTGTTCTGGAAAAGCTGGCAGTAGCCCCACACACCAAGGACCTGTTGGTCCCGAAGACCAGTGCCTTGTTTATCCTCCTGTGGACAGGCTGAAGCAAGGAACGACACACATTTAAGAAGAAAGAACGACACCCAGTTAAAGAAAAGAACGACACCCAGTTAAGAAAGAACGACACCCAGTTAAGAAAGAAAGGATAAAAAAATGATACCTAGTTAAATATTGTGTAAAGCAAATAGAGATTTACCTGGAAATACTTTATATGCACATGTTAGAAATCCATTCCTTTAAAACACGTAAAAATACTGTTAACTATGTAGTATTGTAGTTAGACCGTGTACTTGTATTGAGTTAGACCATTAGTTAGAACTGTATTTAATAATTTCTCTGTTCAGGATTTTTTGGAAGGGCCAGAAACAAAGGACTAGATACGTAGATGGTTTGTCAAATTGCTTAGCTCTCCCCGTAACACCACAAGGATATAAAAGCGTGGAGAGCCTTTGAATCAGATCAGTAGTTATCCTGTTCCAATGCTCCAAAGTTTAGCCTACTAAATATACTGTCCTTCAACAGCCTACAATTCCATATCTAAATCACATATGGTCCTTTAACAGCCTGACAGTCTGACAGCTGTGCCTTCACTGCAGAAATAAACACACTCTGGTTCAGAGTCAATGTGCATTATTGGAAAGCTACTGGTTTAGTAGCCTAGCCTACCTGCTAACACCCGGCTGCCAAATCCAGTCGGCATTCTCGTGTTCAAATCAGCATCCAAATAATCCAACTGTCTTTATGTAGTCCAAACCTCTTTCCAAAAGAAAATATAAACCACTTATCCAAACAAAAAAATCCAATACAACAAGCTGTAGGCTAGATTAACTTTACAAGAACAGCATCTCATCGCATCTGCAGGTGTCACGCCAAAAAGTTATCTGCTAAAAAGGAGTTTGTTCAAAACTAATTTCTGCCCACAAGAGCACACAAAGCCCTATATTATAAGCAATCATTATCAGTATACATCTTTTTAAAGTGAAAACACAACTCAAAATGCATGTCTACATTTTCCAATCAATGTTCGGCTGAGGAGTTTACCGTAGAACATGCAATGAAAAGCGGTTTCTGCTGACACAACCCCAGCTCTTGAGAACAGATCATTATATTTAACCTTTTTTTTTTTTAATTTAATTTTACATACTTGCCAACTTGTTATCAATTCAAATTTGGCTGGGTGGTTAAATATTACCCTTTTCTGTGATGTATGTCTGCTTTACACAATCTTTAAGAAAGAAGGGTAATAGAAGAAAGAAATGTGCACAGTTAAGAAAAGAAATAAGAACACACATTTAAGAGAAGTAACAAAGGATACAGTTAAAAAAAGAAAGGCAGATATACTAGAAAAAGCAGGATACAGTTAAAATGAAGGATACACAGTTAAGATATTAAAGAAAATGAGAGTTAAGAGAAACATTTAAGAAAGAAAGATAGTTTGAAAGAAAGACATAGCTAGGAGAAGGAAGAGAGAACCAACCAGCCATCGCCATAAGAAAAACAGTGTCAGACAGATGTTCAGCAGGAACCAAACCATTGATCTCCAGGTGTTGCCAATCTAGAGGAAGAGGAGCTTTCCTCTTCTTCCACAGCTTGTCCATTGTCAGCAAGTACTGAATGTCATCTTTGAAGAGCTGGGAAAGAGAGACAATCACAACAAGCAAACCTTGTTACAAGTGGAAGAAGGTGATGCACCAAACACTGAAGTATCTAGAGCAGATTTACAAATAGTTTTTCTAAGAAATGTAATATAACATTTAAATAAAATACAAAATGCTTTAACTAATTTAAATATGTATGTTGCCAACAGACAGGGCTAACTCCTTAGACATGAGTTATAGTATTTGTAACTTTTTAACTTTGATCCATCTTCAGGCGGATGAAGATGGATGGAAGTTATAAAACGTTGCAAATAAAAAGTGAGTTTCCAGGTGGTCATCTTAAAAGGCAGGGTTAATCACTCTCGAGGACGCTTGCTAATTTAGAGCTCAGATCGAAACAATATCCCTCCGTCCCACACGTTGAGAAACAAAGCCTAGAGCAGGGGTCAGTAACCTTTTTGATATGAAGTGTCCTTTTCCAAATGTATTGTTAATCAGTGTGCCATATACAAGGCCTAAGTTAAATTATGACGTTTAAGGAATCTGTCATTTTATTCCAGTTATAGGCACCATGAATAGCAACATTTCATTAAAAAAATATTATTTTTCTCACATACTCAGGATATTATAATTATATAACTATAAAATGCCATCCATGAAAAACATCCACATATTTACACACAAAATTACACCAATTTGGGTTACAGTATATCTAGTTATAAATTTCACTCATGGGGAGAATTAAGATAACAAGCAGAACAATGAGAATACTACAAGAACGTCATTCTTATGAAATATCTGATTTGAAATCATTAATCTTGTTTATCAGAAATAAATTTAAATATGTATGTTTTTTTAAATCCTGTGTGGTTACATATTACAGTTTCCATTTTAGCTAAATGATTGCAATGTATTTTCTGACGCAACATTTTTTGCAATAGCATCAATAGCTTCAATTTCGCCGCTAGACTGTTGTTCACAACAATGCATCTGGCATGTCAGGTTACTTCTCTGCCCCATCCTTGAATGTTTTCTCACGCTTTGTCTCAAAATGCCGTTTAACACTCGATGTTCGGCAAACAACATTTTCAAGACAAAGTACACACGGCACGGTCCTTCTGTAACAAACCCCTATTCTTGTGTCCAGGAGGTCTGAAATGCCCGAACATTTACTACTTTAACTTTCTTAACTCGAACCTGCCATTGCAGACATGCTATTGATCCTGCGTCGGCTCCAGCGGAGTACTCGGCTACTACGGTACGGTAGCCAATCAGAGGCTAGTGCTTGCTGTATGCAGGTGGATCAATCAAACTAGGTTGCGCAACTGCAATGTCTGTGGAAGTCATAATGTAATGTAGGCTAATTTCCCATACGGATTATAAGACACCAAACTATATTAACCGTATAAGCGTGTAGCCTACTTTAAAAAAAAAAAAAGGTTTTATTTAAAAAAAAAAAAAGGTTTTATTTTTTAAAGATTAAAAAAAAAGCCACTTGTTTTACAAATCCTCCTCTGGTACCTTGTTGAATAGTTTGATGGGGTCGTATCCTGTGGAACGAGCCCATTCCTTGGTGGAGACGCGCTTTATATCTCCATCCTTTTCTGAGGCTGTGGCACGAGCAGCTGTGTCCTCGGGATTCCCTGGGTAAAGCAGACCCAGTATAACGATACAACATGTTTAAACATTGCATCATGCTATGTATGCCCCAGCCTGGTTGTGCCAATCATGTATTAATGTGTGGACATATTGAAGAATTCTGCCTGAAGTATATTTTTATAACTCCAAATGTGAGTTAAAATGGTACCAACAGCAAACAAACTGTCTTATGTGATTGTGAACATACACATAATCTTTAGTGAATTTAAATACTAATGGAATAGGCTCTGGAAAGACCCCACATTACAAAAATCAATTAATATGAATAAAAACAAGCAGTCAACGTTAACTCACATGTAGCCTCTGGGTCTGCAGTGTCAGGGGACACCTCCTGGTCGGCATCTTCTTCACCAAACAGCTGGCTGGAGAAACCATAGCAACACAAGGCATGGGAGGCATCAGTGTTGCGACGGGCAAGCCCAAAATAGCCAACAGGCCAGTGCCACCAACAGGCCAACAAAAGGTGTCACGGACGTTCAGGCACTGCTCCAGCTGACTAGTCACACTGAGCCTAGTTTGGCAAAGCCAGGCTTTACATACAGTACGTAGAGTCTGAGACACAGCACTGGCTAGCTGAATCGGTACCCGCCTACTTGATGAGAGGTATTTTGAATGACATGCACAACAACCAACTACGTAACTCAATGACGTTAAATACAATAAGGAATTCGCTGGAAAACGAAACAAAGAAATATCTGTAAAATTAATAGGATACAGTTACTGCATGAAATAAAAATAAAAACATTTTAAATAAGTAAATAAAGCGCGGCTTTAATGTCGCATCGGAAATTATGGATGCAGACTAGTGAGTGACAATGCGAACAGCCAACGAAAATCGACAGCATTACATCCTAAAAGTCTGATGAGCTTAAACAGGCATCAGATGTTTAGCACAAAGTTGCATAGTGCTAATAAACGGAAGAGCCTGGAGCTACACGGAGCCCAACACTCCCTGCTCTCATGCAGAGTTAGTAATACATTATATTCTATATTTCTATTCCACCCTTACTTTCCAGCCCACTTACTTGAAAAGGTACTTTGCCCAGACAATGCAGTGGATAGGTTCAGATGGCGTGTTCCTAATGGTGCACCCTGGGAAGGTCTTCTGGGTCGGCTTGGGCTGACACTCGTAGCACTCTGTCAGACCCTGCCCACCAGGAGAGAACGTGAGACGAGTGTGTTTTTAAAAAAAAAAGGAAACGTCTTCCGCAATCTTTTCCATCTATGCTAGTCATTTGAAATGTTGCACTCCTGTATTATATATATATTCTAGAGTCAACAGCAGACATTCACAACTCTCAAATTAAGTTACTAGATTTTTGAGAGAAACAATCTGCTACAATTAGGAAGAGATTTCTTTTAAAGTTAAGTCAGTTTAGTTTTAAAAATATCTAATTTGATGAAAAAAAATGAAATGTGGCAACCTTCTGGTAAATATGCTTTTAATGTCACATACATGTATCAAAATTAATTCTCTGCATTTAACTCATCCCTCAAGGAAGTGGAAAACCAAATATTTCCCTCAATTCCATAGACAGTATTCCATACTGTGCAAGAACCCGGCACACTGCCTCTGAATAGTTAAATTAATTGTATATTTTTAGATAAGACAATGATATCTTAGCTAAGGGTTGCTTACAAATAGCATAACAATGCCTCTGGAATTGTACCTTCTTGATAACAGTGACCTGGCCCAGGTATCCAGCAGTGCCACTTTCTATTAGAGAAATATCTGCTGCCAGACACATCCTGTTCACATGGTTACGAGCCGCTGGGAGAAGAACATTCATTTAATTATTAAATGAAAACTGGAAGTTAGCCTGAAGCATATTACTATGCACAGTGGGTTCAAGATACCTCTGTTATCTAGAGCATTCATTACAAGCGTGAACTTTCTGAAGAATTCCACATTGTAATCAGGGCTGCCACAGAAAGAGAAAGACCCCAAATTAGCAATTATAACAGTACAGGGAATTCTATTACTATAGATTATTAAAAAAAAATATATTACTTCATGATGCTGTCATGGTATGCTGTGATATTTGCCGTGGGACAGAACTGCAACACACTCTCTTTGGCCACCTGTGAGAGAGTGTAAGATGGAATTCGGTATGTTCAAAAATATCAAATATTTCCTCAGATTTTTTTTATTAGGGTGACATTTGAAACCAAGTAATTCAAGTTGTGCAAACCTGTGCTTTAGACTTGCCAACATGTTTCTTCTGGAAGAGGAACTGGCGGTTCAGGTTGCTGACATCAATAATGTCCAAATCAATCTTAATAAAACACAAATAACTTGTATTGTATACTATACGCACATTAAATATCAATAGCTCATATACAAGTATCACTTCTGAGATATTAGATAAATCAAGTAAATGTGTCAAAAATACAAAACTCCGCAAATAGGGGATAGGTGAAAACTTAAGTCAGATCGCAATTAACCACTTAGCTATCAATCGCTGACTCCGCCTTTATTAGTAATAAGTAATCAATTAGGCAACAAGTGTTACTCCATGAATACAATAAAATAGAGCTTACTTATAAAATACTAGTTATTTTAGCCATTGAACAAGTGACCGGTGAATCTGGCCATTATGGCGCGCAATTGCGTCCGGCTAATTTCAACAATTCAGTCTGTTGTTTCATGCTTACAAGTTACAAGAGGGTCAAGTATGCCTGTGACCCAGGGTGGATGAAGAAACATTTAAAAAAAAAAACGTTCATGGCAGTGCCCACACCAATCTCACTTACTAGTACAGTTAAACAGCTAATTGACATGTAAATACGTAAGGCCGTCCTCGACTAACGAGCCGCAGAAATACCTAGCATGCTATCTAGATAGCCAGCTGGCTGTCTGGCTGAGGCACACACGTATGACTGCTCACCACTTCAATGTTTTTAAAGCCTGTGAGAACAAGGTTCTTCAGAAGCTCGCAGCCGATTCCACCTGCTCCAACCACTAACACCTGGCAGGTGGACAAGGAATCTGCGAGCTCTTTATGGAGAGATCCCACTAGTTGTACCATGTTGATCGGCTTGACACAAAAGAGGTGCCTGCAGAATACCGGCAGCAGACTGCTGATGTACTGTAGCTAGCATGCTAGCTAGTAGTGGAAAAATCAAAGAGGGTGATTTACGCGGTTTGGACTGGGGGCTGGCAATCCCATACCACCGCCTGCTGGACAGGGGTGGAAGTGCTGGACACATAATTCACTAACACGCAGGCTCTAAGTGCCTACTTACAACCTATGCATTCAGCCCATACAACGCCCCATATTATTATGTTAGGTTACTAAATGTAGGTAATTCTCATTACGTTACTGATTATAAATTTAGTCTGGTAACTAGTAACTGTACCAGACTACATTTAAAAAGTAACCCACCCAAATCTGTTAATATAAATATAACTAGCCCAATAGTACACATAGGGCCAACATAAAATAAACAACTTAATAATTTGGTACAAGAAAAAAGTGTAGATTACAGAAGATACATCATAATCAATTTCCTCCTAATTCAGATTCATTATTAATTAATGCATCTCAACAGGTACTAAATAACCCTTAGCAAAGAAAGGTTTCCTCTAGATTTGCAGGCAACGAAAAAATGCTATGCACATTTATTTTTGTAGTTAATCAGTTTGATCATACACTTGTAATGAAATATAGTGGGGAGGAAGGTTTATTCACTTCATTATTTAGTAACAGTATATTTTGTATAATATTTAGAACTACAGTGGTGTGGGTTGCAATGAGCACATGATATCTGTGCTTTATTTATTGCACATGACAGGACATCAAAAGTATGGTATCTGTTGATTCAAGATGAAAACTAACTATATTGTATGGTACAAATCCTGGTCTAAAGCAAGCCAAGATAATGAAAACTATAGGAAGTCATAACTAAACATTATCTTACAATAAAACAATGTAGGCTGACTTACCCTGTTATGCAAGGAATGTATTATGCAAGTAATGTTTGTCATTCACTTGAATTGTCAAAATCGTGAATTGAGACTTGTTTTACAGTAAACACTTCTCCAAGCTATGTGTTAACACTTTAAAGGAGGGCTTGGCCTTAATATTATAACACATTTGAGTCAAAACAATTTCAAATTCAGGAAATAGTTTTATTTGAATTATATGATAATTTTCTATTTAGATGGCATGTGTTTGTCCTGGTGAGTGCTGCTGGGTTTCATTAATTAAATAGTATTATTATATATATAATATACATTGTTTGACTAAACCTGGACCTGGTTCAGCTCAGGACAGGCAGGAACGCAGCACCGGTCCTCGAGCCTCTCAACGGAGAGAAACACCCCTCTCCGCTGGGGGGCCCCCAGTATTAACACCCCTCCCGTCTGCAGCTGAAGGTGTGTGTGGCCAAGAGCAGCAAGGAGATGAAGGTTACGCCCTTAGGTTACTCTCTGGCCCTGCCCATGGGCTCTTGTACACAGTCAACACACACTACAACGTGCTGTTTCCTAATTGGGTCGGTTATTGTTTGCTGTCCCGGTGGTTGCTTTTGTTTCATTAGTTAAATATGAGAGATATATTATTCTCTCCGTCTGTGTGTCTCTGTGGGCGCCACACACACCCTAAGCTGCAGACGAGAGGGGTGGTAATACTGGGGACCCCACAGCTCTGAGGCTCAAGGAGCTCCCACCAGGACTGCGGGGGTGCCCCAGCATTCTGCAAGAACCCCCCCACTGAGGGTCTGCATCAGGTAAGCTCTCCTCTGCCCTTAGCTAGGTTCCCACGTCCACCAGATGCTGGGACTCCTCCTCGTTCTCCTGCTGGACCATACTCACCTGGACGTTCACCTTAGCAGTGGTGGGCTTCAGAAGAGGTCATCTCCTGGTGGGGAGGGGAAAAGGTAGAATCAGAGAGAAAGGGGTGAAGCAGAGGCATTTAGAAGTTGGGGTGGGGGGGTAGTGAATTATTCAGGATTTACACGTTTTGAGTTTTTCATCATGTAGTGGATGGTAAACTTTGTAGTTTTGTTTCAAGACATATTTAGATTTCTCCATGTCTTGACTAACTTCTAAACCTAATAAATATGCTAAATTAATTGAACTAGTTTTATTTAATCATTCATTTATGCTGTATGCTTTTAATAATTTATACTTTTTTTATACATTTTTAACAGTTTTTTTACAGTGTAAGATTATTTTCAGCTTTTTGTTGTTTACCATCTATAACCAAGTAATCCTTCCAGTGGAAGCTAAATGCAAAAACAAAATGTCCAGAGGACATTTAACAAGGCTACATACACGTGTTTCATGATTTGATTAATTAGCTCATTTGATGAAACAACATTTCAGTTGCAATTATATGCGAGACTTGGCCGTGGTGTTGCAAAGTCCCTGTTATGTGGAATAACACAATCCACATGTTGATCTCTTCAGCAGAGTGTCTGGATTATGAGGGAAAACATTTTAGTTTCTATCTGCTACCCTTCTGAAGATGGGACATGAAATATAAACCTATGCCATGAATAGAAACACGAGAATGCATCATGCAAGGCATATCTGAGTTTGTTGCCATGTTGTAGACCCTACTATGCATAAAAAGACATGCTATATACCATTCTCTTCAGTGGATTGTCACGATTATGGGGGAATAAACCCTGAGCTTCCAGTTTTTACCGTTCCGAAGATATGATACAAAATATAGACCGGTGCAAAATCTCGGGTTAAAGATTTAAGCAACTTGAGTAGTACAGTAGGTCACTCAGATCTGTTGCCGGTTGAAGCCCGTACCTTTACCCCACCAGAGTTTTAGAACTCATTTTTTTAAATGTATTTTTAACTAGCAGCGTTTGACGCACGTCAATGACAAGGTTAAGAACGCGGTTCTAATTCTTGGGCATCAAGCCATAAACATGCATTTAATATCTTCAAGTTTGACTTTACCTTTCCAACATTGCATTCTTTGACGCACCCCAACAACGTTTCTCCTTTCTTTTAATCACTATCCAGCAGGCTGTGCAATCAAATGTAGCGCCAAATGAGTAAACAGCACTATCTTGAGCTCTGTGCCATCTGATACGCATGGCGATGCGCAGCGTATGGACACCGCCTGGGAAAGTTGTAAAAACTAAATCGGGCTGTAATCGGGTTGGGGCTTCAGAAAGCCATTCACAGGGCTCTGTTCGGTTCGGGCTCAGACGGAATTGTCTCGGGCTTGTTCCATGTCAGGTTCAACTTTTCAGGCCCGATTAATGCTCTCTTGAAAAACGAGATGCAGGCAGAATTGCAGCAGCTGAGGCGGCTAAACCTCCATCTCCAGGAATAATTTTTACAATGCAAAAAAAGTGAGCACATTCAAATAGTTCTCAGCTTGATTTCATGTAAGATTTGAAATATACAGTATGGGGCCCATTTAATGTTTATAAAACTAATAAAGAATGTATCATCTGATTTGATAGCAACACACAGGGCGGCACTTCATGCTTCGGTGGACCATACACCCCTCCCCTTCCTACTGCAAAGTCCTGTTCCAGAGCAGACTGGACAGGAGGGTGTCAAGGTATGCTAATGTATTGTTGACCAAGCCTGCCATTGATTTAAAAAAAAAAGCTTGCATATGTTTTTAAGAATCATTACCATAATAAGTTAGTGCTGTTTACTACATTGCTTTGTATGTCCTGCAACTGCAGGATCTGGGACATGGAGTAATTGTGGATAAGGAAAAGTGGGAGATGACTAAAAGAACAGAGGGGGATAGCAAATTCTGCAACAGCCTGGCTGTGGTCATATGGGGGACCACAGTCCTAAAAGAGAGAAGTGTTACAGGAATGAAGTGCAATGTGGTCAAGGACTCCAGGGAGGGCAAAGCCACCCGTGACTCCACACAAAGTCACTGCCATCAAAGGTACGGCTATCAAATCTAGAAATGCTATGGGCCTTATCCTACCTAATGTGTGTCAACTTATTTCATTACAGCTCACTAACAGTTTGCACTATGTTTTGGTATCATTTATAGTAGCTCTACTCTGCGGATAAACTCTATGCAATTGCACCATCTGTTTTTAGATGAGCACTTAAATCACAAAACCATTTAAACAAATGTACAGAATAACTGCTGACAAATTTAAGATGTACATCTGATGGGATAACATGGGGTTGGTTTCTGTGGTTTCTTGTGCTTAAAATCCGATCTACAACATTTGACATGTTTGAGCACCTGTGTAAACAAATGTATTTTGCATGGTGCAGACTGCCCGTTTGTATTTATTTACAATTAGGTGGGGACTTTCTATTAAAGTATTATTGGTGCTGGTGCAAAACATCTTTCTGAGCATCTATGACAGTTCATTTTTAGTTGTAGAAAGTATAGTCACACATGCATATCAGTTAATTGGAATGGTAAATGGACTGCATTTATACAGCGCTTTTCTAACCTTTCAGCCACTCAAAGCGCTTTACAGTATTTTTGCCTCACATTCAGCCATTCATACACCGATGGCAATTGCTGTCATGCAAGGTGCAACCAACTACCGGTTAGGCATCTTGCTCAAGGATGCTTACAGGTAGGTCAACACCGGGGTTTGAATCCCCAACCTTTCAGCCAGAGATAAAGTGGTTGCTACTACTTGTACACCTGTGACCACTTTCTACAACTAATTCGATGTCTGATGCTCAGATGTTTTAAATCATTAATACTTTTATAACTTTCTTTGATTCAACTCTCAATTTCTTTGTGCATGTGCAAACAATGTTGGGGATGACGAGTGCCCGTCAGAGAGGCTGAAGGAGAAGGGTCACAATGAAGAGGAGAGGAGCAAGCATGAATTGAGTGTTCAGAGATACCTGGCTGAAAAAATATCTGACATAAATAAAAAAATAAAAAACAATTGTTAAGTAGCCAATTCTGAACTCACCTCATCATTTTGCTCCTGGTTAAAATATCTACCGGTCTACAGAAAATATGGAATATGTCGCTGACACCTGAAATGACTATAGTAAGTAGACATTTTACTGTTTCTTAATGATAACAATTTTGAGTTCGCTTTAGAAGGCACACTGCTTACCCACATAGCCTACGACTACCAAGCATATGAACTGCGTCACTTCCATCCATCCATCTTCTTCCGCTTATCCGGAGTCGGGTCGCGGGGGCAGCAGCTCCAGCAAGGGACCCCAAACTT
>JAODOY010033719.1:0-17500 GCA_025399855.1 Forbesichthys papilliferus | reverse complement strand
CCTTAGGATCACACACACACACACACACACACACACACACTTAGGTCCAGACATATACCTACGTCCACCATATATAGCCTTAGCCTCTTTGATTTCCTAACGTCTCCCTTGTGGTCTTATGCCTCCCACTCTGCTGTTATTAGGCTCAAACAATCAGACCACCTGACTGCACCCCCTGCATATGAATCACCGTCGTCTGGAATGTTCTAGCATAATTGTTTTGTTTTTTTCATGTACAGTGGCTAAACCTAAAAATCTCAAATGCATACATGCTATGTATGGCTTTGATCTTATCATTTTTAATAATTTAAAGCACCCAGTAATCTACGTTCTTAGCAATTTACAGCAAATGTCTTATCAAATTGTCCAATTGTCGACGCTATATTCGTAATCAATGCAGCCCTGTAGCCCCTCATTCATTAGGACAGGAGATTAGGAGATAGCAGACAGCCGCTCAGTAAATGGCCATAGAGTCATATTCAAAAGATTCCTGGATGTGAATCATATATGTTTGTATTGACTTGACAATGGGAGGCAATTCATATGTCCCATGCTTTGGTGTATGTGCAGAAAGAAATATACACACATTTCTATTCTCAACTATAGCCCATGAGACTGGCAGCCTCGACACAACCCCTCTTGCCTTGGAACCCCACACGCCCACTGGAAAGCCTGATCTTACCGCACATTGTCACACACCTGACCCTCAGTGACAGCAATGGGTCATGCAGGGAAAAATGGTCCTGCGTGGGACCTTCAACTATACCTCTGTGCGAAAAGCTGCCAGCCAGTTTGTCAGTAGCTCCTCACATCCAGTACTCACATATCCACCATACCTTGTCGTCAACCCCAACTCGACACTGTGATCTGACCCCAGTGGCTGTGGATCAGTGCAGAGCAGCTGACAGCTCTGTGCCAACACTTGTGGTGTTGATGAAGTGATGCTGTGAATTAAAAGTGTGTACAACACTAAAGAACAGCTAAATCAATTATTTTTTTGTGAATTTAAGTTGGTTCAAATAGATAGTCAGTAATGAACCGTGCGCTGTAGTGAAACAAGTGCCGTGCGACAAATGGATTTGCGCCAAGATCTTATCTACTTGAAAATGATCACAGACACACCCTTGAACATAAAGGTAAGGGTGTTGATCATCTCAAATTTTAACAGTTGGCCTTGCTTTCATGTTAATCCATGTTTTAAGCCTATTAATGATTGTAGGCTTAGAAAATGAACATTTGAGTGAGGTTGAAAGCTGCAATTTTCTAAAGGATATGCCTGTCTATCTCAATATGGATTCCTATTTAAGGGCTCTGTCTATATACACACTTGAAAAAGATTCTCAGAATCCATATGTGGCTAATTTGGCTTTTATTAAAGCATCTGACGAGAGGAGGAAAGCATTCGCTTCCTGGCAGGAGTTTTCAAAGGTGAGAGTGTGTCAGAAAATTGTGTGATGCAAAGTGCAGGAGTGTTGATTGGGCAGAGGTGGGTGGATGTAAAGGACAGACAAAGAGTTGACAATTAGGATAACCATTTCCTTCTACGAATATAAATTGCCTATGTATACTCTAAACATTTACACACGGTAGGACTGTTTTTTGTGTAGGACAAAGAAGGTCTCAATGCTTTGCACATGAAGAATGTGAAGGGATTTTTTACCCCTGCATCCGCGATCCTCAAAGAGCATTAATCTGCGGCTCTAAAAGCCCCTGTCTCTCTAAGGGGCAGTTGCTCACCGCAAATGACAAGACACACATGAAAGCTGTGAAGAAGGGGGGTCGTGAAGATAAGGTATGGAGAGCTGTCCTGCAGCGCGAAGGGAACATTGAATTCCCCACTCTTTCATGATAAACCGCTCGCCTCTCGGGAAACGAGCCCTCCGTCTTGAAGCCAAACAAACAGGTCCTCGCTGAAGTATCCATAAAACAGATGATGTTATGATAGGCTCTTGCTGCAGAATCAACTTTCTATGGAACTCTTCAAATCCTAATGGATTTCACTCAGTTTGAATAGCTGGTGGTTTTTTATAGTCTACAGGTGGTCCCTGGAGGGAAGGCATATGAAGACATCACTCACTGGTTCTTCTGCTGGTCTTCTCAAATGTGTTCATTCTGGTGTCTCTATAGGCATGCAGCCTATAATGCAATCTTAAAGAACCAGGACAGTCTCCTTCTAGAACTGTTCTCTGGCCTAAATGTCTACCGTCCCATCCCATATGCACCCTGCTGCCTGTGCGGCCAGCTGGAGCTCCAACAAGAATGGATATCCAGGACTCAATTAACCTCTATTTCTCCCTCTAAATAAGGTATCCTGAGTGGCGCAAGGTATGATAGGTCACCCAGGGTCTACAAACCCCTGTGGTCTAACACAAAGAGAGGCAACAGATCACCTGCCAATTTTGAGCTCAAATGAGGGCTTAAATGGGGGGCCTCCCCCACTTGTCAAATCTCTCTCCATGAATACTTGGGAATGACAGAGACTACAGTAGGACCTCCCCCAGCCTCGGCCTCCCATAGACCCAAACCCCAGTCAAGTACTCACACCCCAGTACTTCATCATCTAATTCCTACTCTCAGGCAGCCAGTAAGTACTGTGATGCAGAATGTATGTATAATGTCCAGCAGAGCCTTTTCGCAGTAATTCCACGCTCATGTTGAGCTTGCAATGCTGATTAGACGCCACATCTATAGAGCTATAATCTCTGTTCACATTCAGGCGCTTTTTATTCTCCTTCATAGCCGTGCTAATGTTCCAGTAGTACTGTATTGCCATTTTGGTCTGGGAATATGCGTGCAATTATTTTAATAGAAAAATTAAAAGGATTGTGCTATAAGTTGATTCCTGGGGCTACTCTGTGTTTCATGACTACACAGTCAGAACGTGTTCTCTCTACTAAATAACCTCATCAAACTGCACTGTATGACAGGGTAAGTGAGGGGTGTGGCAATCCAGGTGCCCAACACAATGCCCCGTGTCACTCAACTCCAATCCAGTGGGGGAGTAAGGGTGAGGGAGGGTGAGCGGGGGTGGCCACTGGCCCTTGGGCTGCTACGATTGGCCTTAATCCGCCGGCTAATAAGTTCAGAGAGGGGCCATATGCTCCGGTGCAATGTGCGGGGAGGGGAGTGTTGCCCCATGCTACTTACACCAGGCCGGCGCTTTCTCAGGTACCTCCCTCCCACGGCCTGGGCCTTTGTGCCAGAGGATCAACCCTCTCCACACTGTGAAAGGACCGAATTGATTAAACCCCACCGTATAATTGTCAGCAAATCCCACCAAATCATTTCCCATCCATTTGAAAAGCACAATGTGTGTCTCTCTTTTTCCCTCTCTTCCTCCACCCCTTATTGTCCCTCTGTGTTTTTATTTTATTTTATTTCATTTATTTATTTCATCCAGACTGCAGGTTTGTCTCCGCATGCCATTATCTGTCCCATTCTATGAGAGAGCGGCTCGAGGGAGAGAGAAAGTGAAGGGGAAAGGAGCACATCAGTATCTTGTGCCAGCTAGGCCGGGGAGCTGGCCATAGATGAAAGTGGGCAGTGGGGACACTCTTTTTAATCTGTGTCAGGCCAGTGAGTGACGCGCTGTCCTCTGCCGGATTCCGCCTTGCCTTCCGTCTGTGCTGGCCACGTGCATCATGTCAACAGGAGGCAGATGCACCGTGAGGGAACTATGATGTAGCTATAGCAGTCACAAGAGTTGCTTTGCTCTGCTTTCGTTTATGATGTCATGTGGTTAGGTACGAGCAGGATGGCTGCTAGTTAGCTTCGACAATATCTTCATTTTGTTTTGTATTCTGCTGTAATAATAATCATAATAATAATAATATTAATAATAATAATAATAATAATGCCTGTGCTCTCAGCATGCAGAGATTATTGCCCTTACCACCATCCCACTCTCTGACACCTGTTCCTCCAGCGGTTAAACCCTTGTCATGAGCACATATGTTCAACACCCGTTTATTGATCTGTGAGGTCCCTAGTCCCTAGAGGTTGAAGACTTACTGATCTCTGTCATTTAACCTTCGACCTTTGCTTTGGAACGATAGCAGGTTCTTACCTACTTCACTTTGGCTAGCTTATGGCTTTAAAATATATTTGTTTAGCTCAACGTTTACAAGTATTAACTGAATGCACCAATACAGTAGGCCTACATAACTTTCATACAATCTGCAATAGCCCTTTCATTATTAGATGAAGGGCATCATTTGTGAATGTGATCTTCATGTTAAAGTGATTATAAACCTCCAGAGGCCTTGATGAAAAATGTATGATCAAATAATTTCTCACCAATGAATGGGTCAGGGTGAGAAGATTTGAGAACATCTATTTTCTGCTGATGCAGCTGAGAAGGTGCGGTGGATGGTAATGATTTTTTTGTTTTGTTTTTTGAAAATGAGGTTGTGGTGTTGTTATGCCTGACAACCCAGATATATTTCTAATGGATTTTTGATTCATCAATTCAAATCCCCTTCACCTGAATGGACACGGTATAGCACCCAGTGTAGGCGGGGCTTGCACACAACTAATCAGCGTTGCTATTTTGTATTGACGCTCCAAGAGAACGGTTCCACATGCATTTACAGTTTCAACAGTTTTTCAGCATCCTGAGGGCACCTGAAACCCTCAATACTTGAAGACCTTTCCTCACTTCTAGAGAGGTAACTATCATTCCCAAACTACAGCTCCCTGCATTGTTAATGACTTCCCAGCAATATTCATTGCGTCTCTTTCCACTAAAGTGCCTCTATCTATATAATGCAAAGAAAAATGATGAGGTCTTATACGTAATCTGCATAATGGCACAGTGTATTTGCTTAGAGCACCATATGGGCTAGCTTTTGTAAACATGGGTGTAGTTCCTGTTCACACTGACATTGGGTTGGACCACCTGCATCTGGTGGTTGTGTGGTAGCATTGAGCATTTTGAAGACATGCCTGTGACACATTTGGTTTTTGACCAAGACCTTTAGGTGATGTGTCACATATGGCTCTTGTCCAGCTTTAGTTCTTAATGATGACCACATTTAAGCCTACTGGGAATGAGGTCACGGTGAAAGGTTCACAACCTTTGACCTCCAGCCACCACAGTTCATGACCTGCACATGCTCTGTTGTCCAATTGGATGGCTTTTAAACAAACACTAGACCTTGCTTGCAAATGGGATGGCCACTGCCCAACACTATATTTGTGTGACCTTTGAACCCAGAGTTAACACACGACTTTACTATGGGATGTGGTAGAATGCTGGGTTTATTGACTAATAGTTTCACAGGAGAAAAAGACTGACATATGCAGAGAGTAAACAGTATTTATTTTCAAACAAATCTAATGATTATTTATAATGTATTTACCATGACATTCTTAATTTTTTATATTAATAAGCTCAGGTTGGTAAAATGTATTCATTGTATTCAATAAACGAATCAATACATTTTTAATATATCGTAATTACAATAAATATAAACTTTGGAGATTCATCAATTTCTAGCGTGCATTTGGTTGCTATGATATAATTCATACTATATAATTCATACCAGTTAGTGAAAAAACAGTTGTGCTATTTAACTAAAATATGTGTTATTTTTCATTAAAATATTTGTATCTTGAGAAGGATATTTCATGTGTTTTAAAACATTTAATCCTGTCTATTGAGAAACTCAGCAATGATCTGCAGAGACAAATGAACTCAAACTTGACTTTCACCAATCAAAAGCTATTTTGCTAGGAGAGACATGAGGTCAAACTGCCTGGGATTAAGTATGATGTCAGTTAGTGACCATTACACACATTGAACCCTGCTCCCCCAACCCTAACATCAGTAACACACACGCTTTACTTACATGCATTGCCCCTACACCACATCAACCTTATCCTCAGTTGACCTGCGTCGGCCAATCGGAGAGGGCAGATGACTTGTCCGGGCACTAGGTCAAAGGTTTAATGACCCGGGCTGTGTTACAAGGGATCAGATATGTGTATATCTATTGTCCTCATTCTTTGCTAGTGTCTCAATCAAAACCGCAGACTCCACTTTTTCCCCAGAACCAAATCAACATGCTAAATTAATATCTTTACATTATAACTTATTGCAAGATTATGTACGGGTACACCTCAATTAAAAAAACTGCAGAAGATTTGAATTCATTCCTAATTACTAAATACTACATGTAATGCCGTTGCATTTCAGTGTCATTAATTGGTCACCAGCCCACTTTAGCTTCCATACTTCTCTTGTGCATTTTCTCTCATAGGTTATGAATCTAATGAATACGTGCTTTACTTGTGTGTAGATAGCCTGTGTTTACACATAGAGACCCAGTGGGACCAGCCCAGGGGGTCAGCTGGGTCAGACCTCTGCTGTCAGAGAGCCTTGTGACATTTCTTTCCCACGTTTCCCAGCCCCTATTGTCTATGTGAGGATCCCCGCGTTAACGTTTGGCCCAGGGAGGTGGTGTGGCGTGAGAGGGAGGCCTCTGGGCATCGGCCCCTCAGCGGGTCCTAGGGAAACAGGAGTAACCAGGCGGGGCTGTGCCGAGCAGACCCAGCATGGGGTCATTTTCCGGCTTGCTGCCCCTCTAAAGGGCTCTGGAACACAGTATTGGCCCCTGGGGGAGTGCTGGTGTAGAATACGGTACAAAGGGCTTTGTCTGTGTGTCCGTGGCTGGTGTGGAGGCCTACGCATGTGTGAGTGTTGTCAGTGTGGAGAAACCGGCCTCAGCATGCTCCATGTCTGTGCACTGAGTATCATGATTATTATTTTACTTGTTTGTGGATGTATAAATAACTAATATTGACTATGAGTAAAACAGTTGTCAGGTCAGATGAAAAACTATGCAAAATAAATCACTTCAAAATGTGCGATGAAAATACAGATATGTCATGTGGATGAGAATTAGGATGGGATGTTCTGAGCAATTATTGTCAATCCATGGTAATTATAAACATTTTAATTTCAGGAATTAGCAGGGTAGGGTTTAAAAATGAATGTTGTTAAAAACAAAATAAAATGATTGTGACCTCATTATTGTTATGTATGACAGATGATAGATTACCGACACATTTTCTATATAATAATAATAATAACAATAATAATAATAATTATAGAACTATCAATATACTCATTCAACTTTATTTTCAATTGAATTTGTATGTATTACATAGTTGAGACTAGTTAAATTGATTCATTTTCATTTTAGATTTGTTAAAGTAATTTTGTGATAACACCCTTATTATAACCTTGCTATAACAAACTTATCCCATATACCTCCTTCTACCGCTCCCTACTGCCTACAATGTGTGTCTTGCAGTGTGAAGACATAATTTGAAGCTACCACACGGAGCTATTAAATAATAAATAGACAGAAAATGAATATATAAAACATATACACTTGCCGTTATCACCTCTGTCGACATGCCAAAGTAAAAATAACCTGCTTTGCCCATACTCATAATAAGGTCATCCTTATTTAATGTTAGCCCACTCACATCGTCTGTGTTTCTGATGTGTTTTCAGCAGTGTGCGGTTCACAGTAAAAAAAAAGAAAGAAAAAAACAGACACTGTGTAAGAGAGGAGCATGTTTGCTAGCTATGAGGGTTGATGATATCTAAAGGCAGCCCCTCTCTATTGCTGTGGAGAGGACAGAAATGTTCTCCCCTGTGCACAGAAAGCCTCCTGAAGCAGTACTGTAGATCTGCTGAGGAACTGCAGCCATTTTGTTTTTATGCATTGTAGATTTCATGTTTAATTTATTGAGAAAATACATGCCTAAATAAAATATGTTTTATTTGTTCCTATTTGGAATAAATGTGTTTTCCTGTTAATCATAAATGAATAGTAATTATGTATTTTCGGGGGTGGGGCAATATCAAGCTGTAAAGCAAAGTGATATAAATAAAAAATAAATAAAAAACATTTACTGGAGAAACATGGTTTGTATGTCTCCAAATGACCATGCTAGCTCCTGAGTGGTGTTTCAATACATCATGTTTATTCACTTGGTTGCCTTACACATGCGAAACATATTGCTGCAAGAACATGCCAGGCAGAATGATACCTATCTTCCAAATCCGAGAACAAAACATTGCAATCTATTGTAGCTGATTGCAGCTATTTCCTTGATTCTCTCTTTCAGTGAAGTTATGTCCTGGCCCTAACAAATGGAGTTTATCTGGTGTTGAACAATGCAATAGAAATGGTTTATTGGGTGTTAAACAAGAAAATTGTGTTTTTGGGAAGAGGTCACAACATTGCCCAAAACTAAAGAAAAATGTTTTTCGTACATTGTAGGGGCATATAAAACTGATTTTACAATAGATATATTGTGTATATCCTGCATATATATGCAGTGTATACATATATAAATCCCTCACGATATCCCTACAGTGTGGGCGGTTTTATTTCCATATATTTATTCATGGCTTTGACATTTTCAACAACCTCTGCTACACGGCAGGCTTTCTAGACAAGCAAATTTTCTATCACATTCCATAGGTCCTGGTAACCATGTGCTCTCTGCCATGATTTACAGGCAGTAAACTAGTTGGTATAGGTATGAAAGATTTGAGGTTACCTTGCATGCAATTAGTAATGCAGACACTATAGGAGTAAGGCTTGCATCTCTAAAGTCATCTCACCCACTACACTTCCCCACTAGTAATGTGTACCATGCCCCCCAGAGCCAAACTGAACCATAAGGGCTGGCATACATGTGATGTGCATGCCAACCATATAGTAAATATTCACACAGTGCACATTACCCATGTGCTCTGTATTTGATTATATAAGTTCAGCTCGGGTTGTTTGGCAAGATGAATGGGCCAAAGTCTTACCTGAGTTCAACAAGCATGTCCTTCCCTGATTGGCACAGAGGCAGCTTGGTCCAGTGGGCAAAGCTACAAGAACACCACCTCTAGTCTGGTGGTGATGGTGGCAGGGAGGGGCACTGTCAATTAAGGCTGCTGTGAATGGCTGGAAGGCAGAAAGCATCTGGCTGTGAGCTTGCCATCTATTTGGCCCCGTTGGATATGTAGAGATAGCTGAGCAGCCGTTCACCTCCAATAGGAAAAAATCCCTGTCAATATTCATCTATTTAATAACCCTGAATGTGCTGCTCACTGTGCCTGTTTGAAGACGGTAGGGTCTGTGTTTCCCTTTGATGTATGTTCATTGTCAGACTCTCTATCTGAAATCTTCGCAGATGGAATTGGTGACATGTTCTCTTTTTTTCATTCATTCAATCCAACCTCAAAGGGTTTCAGCATATTCTAGTTCACGATGCTTTGTTGTATGCTGGAGGGGCTGTTTAACTTGGCTGTAGTTCCCCTCTAGGATTTCTATCACTGGGTAATGTAGCACCAGGAGATTTAGGGCGAAGATGTTACCACCAAAATATATTTTTTGAATATTCCTAGTCTAGTGCAGCAATACCCAGATCCAATTTAGTTCCACTCCTGATACCACAAATGAAAAAAAGATGAAATGAAACATATACAGGATTGTACAAGTTGTACAGTACAAGCACACTCATGTACACACCCTCTCTCTCACCCTCTCTCTCATCCAAGCAAATGCACGCTTGCATGCACACACACACACACACACACACACACACACGCACGCACACACACACACACACACACACACACACACACACACACACACAGAGACTATTAAGTCACTAAGAAGTTTTTGAAATAAATGATTCCTGAATGGAAAGATGTCATTATACATACCATAAAGTACATGTAACTAAGTGTGTGCATTGGTATGACTCGGTGTAGCTGTGTAGCATTCACAGTGTAGCCAACAGCCAAACAAATGATGATGTAGGATTGCATATGCTAGTCATAATTAAAACCAAATACAGTTAAAATTTAGTGAAGTTATTTGTGAAAAGAACATGTTATAATACTAATGCTAAAACTCATGTTGGTATACATTACATAATATTATATATATTATATATATATATATATAATATTATTATTAATTGTAGATAGCTTGAGTGTGGCTGCAATCAGCTTAGTTAAGCCTTGTTACGCTTGCTCACGTGCGCTGGTGGTCTATCAAATAATGTAAGCATTTTCGTTTATGGATAAATGCTTCTAAAGGGAACAGTTCATTGCTTTTGGTTTGTGATAAGTGAAATGAATGAATATGTACCTACATCATTCAAAGAAAATGTCATGTTCAGAGTGTGCATATGAATGCCTTGTTTCTTTGCATTGGGTGCATTGTGTAATGATAACTTTAAATGGACAGCATTGTTGATCATTATGAGTGAGTTTGAAGGGTGACACGGATGCTGTATAGATTGAATCACCAAGAGCCTTGCTTTTCTCATGCTCAATTTTGTTTCACCTGGTCAGAGTACCTCTGGATATATTGAAAACAGACATAGCTGACATTTTGCTCATTGCTCATTGTGCAGATGCTAACATCACTGTAGCCTACTGTGTTCATTTTTCAACAAAAGTTGCGATTTTAAAAAAAGTTATCAAGAGTCCATAGGGGCTGTAAAGGTGGGTTAGATACGATCCTTAATGGCTGAGCTTGAAGGGAGGGTCAATCAAGTTGTTCATATGGAAACAAGGCTACTGGCAAAATGCTAAACAAATTCTCCGGAATGCGAAGCTGTAGTTGTGAGCCATGGCAACCAGGCATAATGATGCATAGAGATTGCAGCGGTGGAATGTGAACGCGCCGCCTAACAAATGACATTGCATGGTCTTCCCCTCCTCAATAAAGCATCTCTCAAGGTCTGTCTGGAGGAGGACTTAAGTATAGACTCTACACGCCAGAGCACATCGCTGTATAATGTCTAACAACTTCCTCCATTTCTCCCTCTCATATTCAGATAATTTGAGTCTCTGTGGTGTTGTGTGTGTGCGTGTGTGTACGCTATACATCTCGTCACATCTTCACTCCCAGCTCGCTTGCTCTGGAGGACCTATACACGGGCAGATAAGAGGAAATGAAGTCTCGTTGGCACAATTTGAAGCGCTGCTTTGAAGCTGAATGTGAAATAGCAGCTCTGCTCATCTCAGCTGCTCCCCGGCTGGTAAAATAAGGGCCCCCTCGTAAAAAGCACTTTACCTGCGCTCTCTCCACGGCACACTGCTCTCATTAAAACGATTTGGGGTGACGTTCAAATCACAATTACGCCTAGCACTAACTGTTAATGGGCACAATGGGTTGGGAGAGTAAGAGAAATGTTTCTGGCATTTGCTTTTATATCGCTATTTGAGCCAAAATGAGAACACATCGAAAGGTGTAAGGTGAACCATAAACCAACTTAATCCTGAATGGGGGATTTATTAAAAAGACGTGTTACTGGACCAGGCATGAAATTGTTCAATGAAAAATAACATTTTATGGTAGATTTTAATCTTTAGTTCTGTTGGGAACACTTTAATTCTGAATGTAAATCAGAAATATTGTTTCTCTTTGGTCAGTAGACAAAAGTAGCAGCCGGAACAGCGCCTATAACAGCTTCAGTTGAGTATTTATTTCTGGACTGGGGGTGTCTTCGTGCACGACTTCTCAGAAATCCCCCTGGGTCCTGTACTGGACACAAGTGGTCTGGCATGCAGTCTTTAATCTTGTCACTGTGGGGGTCCTGCAGTGTGTTTTTATGGGTAATAAAGAACAGATAGCTGTCACACCATATGACAGGGGAATGTGATGTACACACACAGTATTAATATGACCATGCATATTATTAAATTAATGTTTATTAAACTATACACGACCTTCAGTAATAGACAACCATGTTCAGGTATACATGTACAAATAAATACTGCATAATATAAAGCCATATGCTATTTTGGAACAGCATTATCACAATACTATACATTTCCATAAACATAGTAACTTTATGCACAAAATATAAAATTGAGATTCATTTAATAAGACAACATTTCCATTTACAGCACTGCATGTTGGCAATAATGCAGAGTTTGATGAATAAACAGATGAACTGGTGGTATTGCATCAGGAAGAAACATACATCTTTACAAAACATTTAGTATCTATACACTCTTTTTGTCGGGATCTATATTTGGCTCACACCTTGCTTCATAATGGAGTATGCTCATCATTCTTCTGTAGATTGATTTACATAGACTTGTATCAGTAGATATTGATGGTTCTCCTTCATTTTTCAGCATTGTGACTGTACTGCACTTGTGCAAGCAGAACCAACATGCCTTCATAATCAGCATGGTGATCTAAATGAACCATTTGTTACTGAATGGACTTTCATGTTTGTATGTGTGTGTGTTTATTTACGTAAACATGTGCGTCAGCTTGTTTGCATACCATTTTTCACAGGCGATTTCACTTCAATGATACTTATACATTAGTTTTTAGTGCATGCACCTTGTGCGAGATGCCCTTTCCCAGACTGCCTAAGGCGATAGCACGCAATGCTAATCCCATGTACACATCCAGTCTCTCAGCTGCCTGCACAGATGTGGAGGAACGTTTTAGCCCCTGCAGTGTGCCGTAGGGCACAAGCACTTGTCTGTCTGTTACTGCTAACAGACAGCAGCATACCGGCAAAGTTTCAACACACTATCCCTCTTAGCTTTCACCATCTGTTTAGGACACTTTATATAGTCTCTTTGCGTGGCGCTGTTCAATTTGCCGAAATAAGAAGTGGTTTAAGGAAAGGGAAATTGACTTTTGACTGTCATTATACAGTAGTAACGCATGCAGACATGCGCAAATGTATATCAGTGTCCAGAGATTGAGGAGCACACTACCGTCTCAGAATCAAATCATCTACTTAATGTATAGCCTTATCTTGATTGGCACATGGCCATGGAAAGGATAGGGAATATAGACAGTGAAACATGCAAATACTGAAGACATATGCCGTTCCACTGATTGAAAAGAGAGTGTGGGGATCCTTATTGCTGGACTGCGACTCCATGACAGGCAATCACATTTTATGTGACAAATGAATTCAAGGAAACTGCTAGACACTCATAGCTCTATTCCTTAGGTGGATTGAAATCATACCATATCAAATGCACATCAATGAACTGTTGCTTGATTCTTAAAACATAGACTGAGACACAACCCGCCTCAGCGTTTGACAGAGGATATAAAAATGAGAGGTAAAAGTTATGAATAAAGCTAAACGTGTCCTGTATCATTCTAGTACTTTCTTTCTTACTGCCCACGGATGCCACAGGTGATCTCTCTAATTAACAAGCACAATTCATTGCAACCTGTTTTCTCTCTGTTAGGCGTGGCCTGTCACATCTATCCTGAGCTGAGGCCTATTTATCAACGAGGGGTGGGGAATAGCGGGAGGAGTCTACCTCCATCTCCACCTCCTGGACATCAGCCAGGGATCTCACCACTGGTGTGTGTGTGTGGATGCAGAGAGACAGATCGATGCGTGTTGTAAACGATATAGGCCATGATGTGGGTTCACAAAAAAATTATATCGATATTCTGGCCGGCGCCTGTTGGTCAAATAAACCCCTACAGGATCCCCCCCCCCCCCGCACACACACACCACCCCCCACCAGCATTGAGTAGACTCAGTTAATCCTGGTTATTAGCTCTGCTCTGGCAGGTGGAGATACCTTCAGCATGTGTGTGAGTGTGTATTGTGCTGCTCCACAATGTCTGCCTGGCCCCTTGCACCCCTGACCTGGCTCTCGGTGAGACAGTTCCTCGTTAGAGAAAGCCATACAGCCCCCCTGCTGGATGCAACCCTCACTATCTAGCCGTCATTAGTGAGTGACAGCATTGTGTAAGGCTACCATGCCATATGGTTGTAGAGTTCGTTTTACAGCGGCATTCTTGAACTCCAGGACACAATCACAGGGTTCAGATCCACATGGCGTTTCACAGATCTTAGACCACTCAACTAAAGGCAATTTTGTTCCTCTATGAATGGTTAGCAAGAGGTCTACCTGGGCTCTGTAGGGTGAAAGCAAAGGTCACCAACCACTGAGCCGAATCTTATTTTCACGTGTGTGTCGATTGGTGTGAATATATATACGATGGCGTTTTGACAGGTTGGGGAGATGCAGAGTCTTTGGGTGGACCAGTGTCACAAGTCAACCTGAAAGACCTGGAACAACTCTTTGCTTTGCTCTACTTTGACCATGAGCATAACTTATACAGGTGATAGTAACTTTTGCTGTGAGCTAGATAAATGACGTTTGGATTATTGCCTGACTTGTGTTTACGAATATCAGCAGTCGATGTGAAGGAGCAATAACTCAAACATTTCTGTTGCCGTTACAAAAAAACACAACAAAACAAACAAATACATTCTAATGTCTGGTGCCTATTAATAACCCAGGCCCTTACCGCAGCCCGAGAATGCTTCCTGTAACCGTAGTCAGGCAAGGCTTTGTTGTCCACGGCGTTCCTCAAAAACATTTCATTAGCATACATCTCAGAGATTTGAAATCACAGTTGTCTCAGCGGAGCGCATTGCTATTTCCCCTTTCCCCTCCCTTCCTCTGAGTCCAAGGCCTCAGCCAACTGAGATCATCCCATGCTATTCTGTCCATCCTTCCCCCCTCTCTCTCTCTCTCTCTCTCTCTCTCTCTCTCTCTCTCTCTCTCTCTCTCTTTCTATCTTGCTGCCATAGCATGCCTACTAGCTCCATTCAAAAGGAATGTGTAACTTAAATTGAAATTGCGTGCCCTTCTTTCAAGGACCACAGCTAATGAGACACTTTGCCTTGAAATCCAGGCAAAATGGAGATAAACCCTGATGGGCATGGCCAGGAGATGATGGGAGCCCCTGTAAGCCAGATGTACGGCTGCCCGGATCATCTGTTACTGAGAGGGGAAAGGTGATTTCTATAGGCGGGGGAAATTAGGGTGTACGTCTTTATATGTCTTTATATGGTGAGGATTTTTACTGGGGCACACTGGGTTGCTATTGTGAATCTAAGAGCTGACCTGAAACAGAATGTCAGTGTGCACTGCATCTTGTGTGGACAAGAAAGAATATATTGTAGCAAACAGGCCTCCCCTGTTGCATACATGCATTAGGGCTAATACTGAAGAGAAGCCATATAGGATGTGACAATTAGATTGAGCTGGGGGAGGTCGACGGGAGAAGGCAAGAAGGCTGGAGAGGGGAGATGTAGGAGAGCCAATGAGAAGGTATGGGGGTCAGGCCCATAGAAACAGGTACACTTGACAGTTTGCAGTCCAGGGATCATCCGAGAGATGCTGCGCGTCTGCCATGATGAAAGGAACCGAAAGCTTTGCATCCTAGGGGGTTCTCCCTTTAATCAGGGGCCCCAAGGAGAGAGCCATGCCGCCTATAGGCCGGTGGCCACTGCTAGCCACTGTCATGCTAATGAAAGAGTCTCAGGGTGTGAATGGCGAAGCTAGCTTGTTACCAAAGTGCTAATTAATGCATGCGCCAGGGGTGTGCACGTGCGTGCATGTGTGTGAGGACTTTGTGCATTTTAATGAGGTACCCATGCTCGACCGTGTGTGGGTGTGTGTCTGTGTGTGTGTGTGGGTGTGTGTGTGTGAGAGTGCTGGCTTGACAGGGATTTGAGATGCATGTCTGGGTTTGACAAAAGGGTGTATGTATTAACCTTACTTTTGTTATGATTAATTTTTAGTGGGTTTTCCCTATAATTTAGTAACCTGGGTAACACGTTGATGTAGCATGCAGAAAACATGTATCTACTAATAGCACATTACTGATGCTCTAACTAATAATACATGTATAAAGTGTTCTTCAAAACACACAAGGACTCACTACTTACTCAGTTAAGGCACAAAAACATAAACCCTGTAAATGGCAATAACAGACGAAACAAATGCAGAAAATGGCTAAAAGAAATGGTACATTCTAGGAAAAATAATCAGGCAGTATACGGAGCTGAATACTCTCGTGTACATTGATAAAGCATTTTGCTGCTGAATGATACGGATTTTCTTATTTTCTCTAAAGTGACCGTCGTACACTTTCGGTGTGGAAATTGTGTGTCTCCTGGAAATGAAGCCATAATCATGCATTCCCTAATTGGTATTGGAAGCCCCAAGTCAGCACCTCAGTTGGTGCTGTCACGTCTGAGAAATAGTAGTCAGGGTCTCTTCCCAGACAACCCTTTGCTGCCTTCCCGTTCCCACAGACTAAATGGGCGGGGGACTGGACATGGCCCCAGGCACAGCATATGGCCGTAGGCTGCAGCTTTGTCTAAGCAGTTTGTGTTCGTCAGGGGGAAGAAAAAAAGAAATGCATTGTTGCACGTGTCATCCAGACAATACGGGGGCATGTGTCAGCGTCAAAGAGAGCGGCACTGAGGGTTTCGACCCTCTGAAACGCTGGTGTCTTCTCCCACAGACCACCATGGTATGGAGCTCTGTATCAGTCCCAATAGTGCAGACATAGAATAGTTCGGAATCATTTTGTTGTCTGTAACACAGGAGAAAAGAATTCACGAATAGGATGAACTGACACAAAGCTGAATATTATATCCATAATGAGGCTTGGGTTAAATTAGGTTAAATGCTCTGTTACAGCCTGGGAGAGGCATACCAATATGCCTGATATTGCAGTCTTTGGAAAAAAAAGTCAATTATTTCCCAAGCCCTATTACATCAAGATGAATCTCTGAGGGGGCAACCCAGTAGACAGAAGTGATGCACAAATGAATCGTGCTCTACTTGTGTTTTTCTCCCCTAGTCAGTGTACATGCAATAATATAGAGAGCCAATAGATACTGTTGGAATAGCTGAATTGTGTAGCTTTTGTATTTTGTCTGACGTCATCAAAAACTGCATCAAATAGGAAACAGCCTACTACTGCAATGAGTTTTTAAAGAAACAAACTTATTTTCAGTTGTAAATTGAAGCATTATATTTTCGTTCAGTTCATTGATTACATGTGAAGACGTCAAGAGCAAAATGTGACGTACTGATCCAGTGAACATGGCTGATAAAGACAAATCAGAATATTGTGCTCTACCACTGTAACCCCGCCCTACCCCTCATATCCTACCCAACCCCCAACCATGTTCACTCTGTAAAGTGCTATTATAAAAATGTCAAGAGGTCCCTTTCTCACGTCCTGCCCGTCAAAATCATGTGCCATTATGCAAATTGCTTTGTGAACACACACTTTCAAAGATTTACATAGAGTATAGGTTGTGGTGAATTCAGAGTTATACCACTAATCTGGAATTCATATAAATATGCATTCATGGGGTTTGAATAATCGAATATATTTTTATCACATGATACAATATATTCACATTATGATTATTCTATAAAATGTCAATTTTTTAAGTGACATACATTTCCATTAAAAAAAAATGTTGTCTTAATGAATTCCCATTCATTGCTTTATATTTTTAAAATAATAATAATTGTTTTAAAATAAACATCTTTGAAAATTATCAGACATTTTAACTACAACAATGATTGTCTCATAATGCAGTTCAAATACACACACACACACACACACACACACACACACATATATATATG
>JAODOY010033688.1:0-21621 GCA_025399855.1 Forbesichthys papilliferus | reverse complement strand
GTGTTATTTTGAGGGGACAGCAAATTTACACTGTTCTACAAGCTGTACAATCAGTACTTTACATTGCAGAAAAGTGTAATTTCTTCATCGTTGTCACATGAAAAGATATGCTCACATATTTGCAAATATGTGAGGGGTGTACTCACTTTTGTGAGATACTGTATGTCTTGCTTATGGCGGCAGAACTTCCAGGGCCGTCGCGGCATGAGTGTTTCAATTCACCTACCATTTAGAAAAGAAAAACGTAATTCCATTGGACACGTTTCAACGCTCTTATATAACCTTTATTCCTTAATGACACTGAAATGCTCAATAGAGGCAGCTGGGGTAATTAAAGGGCAGTAAAATAAAGTATTAGTGCTGTCTGATGTTCTGTGCCAGCCAGACATCTATAATTACCATGTCAAGGTCAGTACAGTTCCTCTAAAGCTTAAGCATCTCTCACAGTTATCAACTGAAAATAAAGATGTTTAGACATGGTGAGAAAGAAAATGAAATAAAAAGGAGAATAAAGAAGGAAAAAAGGCTACACATCTGTGAATGTTTGATCCAATTGGACAGCGCGAGTGTGAATGTCCTTGATGACAAAAGATCAGCATTTGGTCATGCTCTCTATAGGCGCAGGTGAACATCAAGCGCTAAGTATTGGGTATAGATGACATGGACTGATGTGATTGGCTGTTGCTGAGCCGTTTGGAAGAGATAAAGAGAGGAATACCTTGCAGGTGAGAGAACGAGTGCAGGGTCGCTTGCTCTCTGGATCCTGGACTCCACAGTGTTTGTTTGGGTCGAACACTCTTGCTGTGGTTAGAGAGAAACAGAAAGCTTAGTCTCTCATTTGGTAGTAATTTCATTTAGGCCTCACTGTATCCAGACTCCCACAGTAACTCTTTCATTAGGCAGCAGCACCGGTCAAGAGGCTATAATTGACAGGGCTACTACATGCTAGTGTTTTCCCGTGTGTAAAACAGATATTAAACATTGCAGTGAGTCGACGGTGAACAGCCACCTGCAGGACACAGTGGTCGCTTGGCAGGAGTCATGTGTGAGTGACAGCCAAACAAATACCCGTGTCTGGTGCTTTATTGTTTACAAACGTACAGGTGGGGGGGGGCACTTGCATACATTTTTTTAAATTTTGAACCTGGGCTGTCTAGATAATGTACCGTAGTAAATAGTGAAATAACCTATTTCACTATTAGTGATTATAATAAATGTCTAAAATCAATTATTAATGAAAGACATTTGTTTATTGTGACGCCAATTTATTTTGGTGTACCACTGTAACACACACACACACAGCCATGGAAATCATTTCTGAACAAATGAAAATACCTCCACTAAGAGTGGATGGGACATCCTTGTTCCAGACAAGGCTGTGAGCCTGACCAACAAGCAGTTTTAGAAGGCTAACTCCAAACAGATATGTTCTGAGAGCTGTAATCTAGCGCTAGGCTTTACTGTAATCCCCGTTTGTGGCCTGACAGATGACAGCTACTGGTGAATGGAACTTGATCATGTAGGTTAGGTTAATAATGGCACGGAAACAAAGAGGGAAAGAAAGAAAATAAACCAATTATAAGAAGAAAAAAATTAAGGCAGAAATAAAAAAAATTTCTGCAAAGAAATGGCCAAAAACGGGCAATAGAAAAAGGAGGGGCAATTTGAGAAGAAACAAAAAGAAAGCTAAAACACTGCTGAGATGCAGGAGGTTTTGGCAGCAGGGCCCCATTTAACCTTTTTACTACAGTACATTATACAATTAAAATAAAAAACAAAGAAATAACGTTTTGAGAATACAGTAAAGAAGGAGTTTTACAAAAATACTTTTAATGATAAAATCTCTAGTTTTAATTAGGCAATTCAGCATTTTTGTAAGAACCATCCACGCTAAGCTCATTTGTCATCATTATTTACTTTGTCGCTGCTTATTCTGAGAGGAGCAGTCGTCTGGGTTAAATCCATTGAGTCTTGGCCGAACAGAAAAAGAAGGAATAAAGACCAGAAGGAGAGAATGAGTACAAAGAACGTGAGAAAGTAGACGAATGAAGACAACAAAAAGGTAGAACGGGAGAGAGCAACTGAGTGGGCGAGCCAGCAGTCTCCACGCCGAGACCAAATAGTGACCTCCCTGAAGACCCAGCACAGAGAGGGCAAAGGTCACGGAGATAACAACTGAAGATTAACCATGTGCACTTTACATCAGTTACCATTAGTAACAGCCTCTGAGGTATCTCATGAGTCCACACCCAACTAAGAAATAGGGTTGGGCCAATAGTTGATGCCATCGTCCATCGCAGATGACTGACATGCGTCACAAAGTTATAAATATCTGGTGAAACACTGCGTAATACGCTTTAAACGAGGCTCGCCTAATTGCTGTGATAAGGATCACCTTCTCTCCTTCCCTCTCAAACATACACACACACACACACACAGATGCAAAATACACTTGTGCCTTGGCTGTATCACACCATCTCGATGTCTACAAAGATCTGGCAATGCAATCAATGCATTATGCTAACGTAACGCTAACAACAGCAAAACGAAATAACTTTATAGTGTACTACTTCTGCTCACACACTTTGCTGTACCAGTAGCCTACCGTATGGTTGTTTGCTATCTGACAACAATTGCCATCTGTCCATCTTTTGTGCGAATTATATGAGCATATAAATCCTGCACACCACTACAGAAGAGTCCTATTTCATTAGGTAGGCTATAAACTCAAAGACGCCACTGACAAAGTGGAACCATTTTTACAGACCATTTTGCCGACGCCATTATTACAGATCAATATGACCGGACCAGACCTGGCCTACACATTGGGGATAGGAGGAAAAGTAAGGAAACACGGTGAGTAGGGGAGAATGGGCACAAAATAGTAAGTAGGCTACTCCCTGACCTGCTTATAGTAATTTATTAACTACTACTACTACTACTACTACTATAATTTCATAGACAGTCAATAATTTATAATTAGAGCTACTTGTTAGAAGTTTAATAAATTAGGCTAAGAAAAAAAAACGTATACCACCCCCACCCCTCGGCACGATCGAAATCGCCCATCACGATGTCTTACTGTAGACACCGCCCGGTGCCAATTTAGTAGACATCTATCAACCCTACCACTGGGTTGTGTGGCAAGTACTGAAATCAAAATAAAAACTAGGCATTACAAAAAAAAAAAGTTAACCAACGTAAACTGTATTGTCTGGTTGAAAAACTAAAATCCAATTACAGAGTACATGTCCTTGGTTTTAATTTTTCTAAAATTGTAAGGGGTTTTTGTTGAGTTCACAATACTTTTTCTGACAATATTACAAAAGACTAAAACTAACACAAAAAAGAAACTAAACTTAATTAGTAAAAAGCCTAAACTAGCAAGTCAAACGAAATAAAAAAACAAATGAAAAATGTTAAAGTATAATAACCTTACTATTGACCCCAGAAACATGCTACCTCTCAGATTACCTGTGTGAATGTGTGTGCGTGTGTATAAATCAGGTTTGTACAGTGTGGATCTGAGGAAAAAGACAGTGTTTATTGTTGTTGTGCCACGCTCCATCAACTCCAGCATATGTAGACAAACTGCACACACGGAGCGTGACAACATTCTCTCTCAAGACGTCATTACACAATTCAACACTAGTTGATGTGCTATAGTACCTTTAGGGCCCATGTTCACCAAACACGTGTTTAGCACTGAGAGTGCACCACAACCTAATTTTCTGAAAACTGACGCCAACAAAGCGGTTGGTGGCCACAGTTCCTTCAGAGGACCAGGAGACGGACTGGGGCAGACAGCCAACAACCCCCACCTGACAGCCGGCAGTGTGTCCTCGTTGATGACGGCTTGGTGCCGCTCTGGGCTCTCCTCTCCGGCTGAGACGTGTGCAGGGGAGGAACACCGGCTCTTCTGGAGGGCGAGGGGGGCGGCCTGCGGTCCGACCGTCTGTCCAGTGGGGAGCGCACCGGGCTGGGCCGCTCGTCGGTAGAGGGGCTGGTGGGAGCACCTCCGGCACAGCGGCCGTTGGCTAGTTTGTCCCCGGGGGAAGGCGAGGAGGAGCAGAGGCGGACCTGCGACGAGGATGTGTCGGCACGGCCAAGACACGGCATCTTCTCCAGGCTCACGACCGGGAGGGAAACACTGGTGGGGGAGCAGGCTCAATTTAATTCAGCATAGAAAACCTCAGATAGACAGTGTTTCCGAATATAAACAAAGAAATAATGGACTTGTATGTACATAGAACATTGTTTGTTGATATTTTAATGTTTAAAATACTTTATTTATTTATATATATATATATATATATATCGTTTGGAGAGTAACAAAGAGAGCTAGCTAAAAACGCTAAAAGAAAGCAAGTATTGTGAAGCGCAAGAGGCAAACCTGACAGGCAAGATAGATTTACCAGCAACATTATTGGTCAGAATTATTTTGAGAGCGGTCAAAAAACCAAAGTTGACTTACAAAGAGGTAGGGGCTCTCAACCAATTAAATCTTCTCACGGAGCACTGAAATATCTAAAATCTGATGAATATGGCAAGTAAATATAGAGACGCTTGTGTATATCTACCACGGCTTGCTACGTGCTCCTTTGGGTGGGTACACCGCCAAGGGGGCTTTGCTGAAGCGGGAGTGTGGGTAGTCCTTAGGGACCCGAAAGGTCATCGCATCCCCACCAGTGCTGGGGGTCCCAGCCAGGGCCTTGGGCTTTGTGGGGACCAGGGGACTCTGGGAGGGGACCGGAGAGCCGTGGCGCTTCTCTGAAACATGTGTAGAGGGCCATACACAAACAAATTTCATTTATTTTATATAAATACTATATAGTACTGTGACGGCCCTGCCTTGTTTTAGCAGGCCTGTGGTCCTTATTGGCTAGGGTAGGCCCTAATTAGGCTAATTAAGGGCACCTGGACAGATCACTTATATAGGTGTGTTCCGGCACACTGGCTCTGTGACCCTCCCACACATGTTTGGTTTATTCCTTAGTTTGGTCAGCATGCACCACATATATTCAGTACATACACCTACAGACAGTCACACATCATTCTATGTTTTTCTGTTAGTTATTTAAGAGTTTGGTTTGTTTGGTTTACATGCCATTGAGACAGGTCGTAACAGTGTTAATATAAAATGTGATTACATTTAGCAGACATTTAAGCCAAAGTGACAAACAGGTTATATGGACAACAGGACATTCACCACATGGATATTAAATATATAAATAGTGTAGGTACTAGGGTTGTCATGATACCAACATTTCGTTTCGATACTATACCAAGAAAAAGTATTGCGATACTAAATACTTTAAAAAATAATATATAAAATGGGGAAAACACTTTCATCTGTCATTATGGTGCTTTTCAAAGAGGAGAGGAGCAGATAGGGGTTAGATGATGCACAATGGAATGCGGAGGTGGATAGGGGGACTTACGGTTTTTGCTGTGCATGTCTTCGCTGGGATGAAGGCTGAGAGAAAAAAGGAGGGGAGAGGGAAGATGGTGTTCCGGGTTTGTGTGCCTCTGTCCGTCTTACAGGGAAACTATAGGCCAGATACCTGAATGGAAAACGGAAACAAAAATTACCCACACACGCGCTCCAGTAATGACACTCAATGACTCACAGCATCCAAACGAACAGGCCTGTAGATCACACAGCTGCCAGTAAATGAGCTCGCTTTTAAATCCACACACACACACACACACACACACACGCGCGCACACGCACACACACACACACACGCCAGGCAATATGGCTAATTAGAGTCCTTCAAGACAACGTGGGCGTGTCCAGATGGTTAATTGACATCTAAGTGCCTGTCCTATGTCAGTTGTGTTGCACCCGTTAGGCCGGGACTAAAGGTCTCAACTTGCAGTGTTGGGTAGGGATGGCAATTTCGACACCCAAGTCGTTCCGAATGTTTCAGCACTTTAAGTTTTAAAACAAAGCTCCGAACAAACCATAGAATCGGCAGAGTCACGTAATGTTTCAATCGTCACAGTTGAAGTAGAGGAGCCATAGTTATTCTATAGTATGGTTGATCGATGCCTACTAAGTTTGCATCGAACGATGTCTACAGTAATACATCGTGATGGACGATTCCATCGTATGGGGGGAGTACGGTGGTGCATGAGTTATACATTTTTTCTTAGCCTTATTTATTTAACTTCTAACAAAAAAAAAGTAGCTTTAATGATAAATGATTGACTTAAAAAATTAAGTCAAAGTTAAATTGAAGTAGTAGTTAATAAATTACTATAAGCATGTCAGGCAGCAGCACTACCTAACTTTTCCTCCGTAACCCCTATGCGTAGGCCTGGTCTATAAAACAACTATGAAGTTGTTTCATTTTGCTGTTGTTAGCATTACGTTAGCATAATGCATTGATTGCACTGCCAGATCTATGTAAACATCGAGATTGTGTGATATAGCCAAGGCACAAGTGTATTTTGCATCCGTGTGTGTTTGATAGAGAGAGAGAGAGGAAAAGTAAGGTGATCCTTGTGTCACAGCAATTCGGCGAGCCTCGGAAAAAGCGTATTACGCAATGATTCACTAGATATTTATATATTTGTCTGAATGCTGCTTTGAAACGTTTTCATTTTATTAAAAAACGTTTATCACGATGCCTGCAAAACATCGTGATGCATGTCGGCGATGGACGATGCCATCGACTATCGGCCCAACCCTATGATTAGTAAACAGATATTAGATCGATGCTGCAGTAAGATAAACAAGGATTCATCTTAACTACACAATCGGGCTCACTCTGCAACACCACAAGGAGGCTTAATATTGGAGATACTAACTCTGGTCTAACGTTAGCCTGTTCGCCCTGCTTTTTCAAAATATTTACCCTTTTATTTTTTTTACTCTATTTGTAAAAAAGCAATGTACAATACACATTAACCTCAAAAGAGAGGAAAGATGCTTGCTATTCAGCTTAAAGTCAGTTTCCATCTGCATTCCCTGAGCCAGTTGACATAAGTGTTTATTTTTTGCAGCGGCGCCACACATTAGAAATCGCAATATATCGCCTTGCATACATTATCGCAATATATCGCCTTGCATACATTATCGCAATATATCGAATTGTGGCCCCGTATCGCCAGATTCATGCTAAAAGACCCATTTACTGTTCACATACAGTGATGACGTACATGAGCGTGCACACTGTTTTGCAAAAGTAGTAAATATTAAGAAATATTAACTGTATTTAGCTAGGTAACGTCATTTTGCATATTGTCTATGTTTCCCTCCAGTGGGCCTAGTTTACGTATTGTCTCTGCAAGTATTTACAATGATTTGTCTAAATATTTCTACAACAGCTACAGTATACAAAGTTAGTTTTGGCTTCCTACCTTGTTATTAGTGCATCACGTCACACAGCGGGTTTTGTTTTTTTGTTAGCAGACCAAAGTACAAGGAGATGTTGTGCCAGAATGTGTATGTCTGCCGAAAACTGACCAAAACGGAAAAAGTTAATTTTATGGGTTGTATTCCCACTCAGTCTGAAAATATATAAACTGGTAAGAAAAGGGCAGGAAAAATCATTATCTAGGACACATAAGAGAAATAATTTTGAGTCACTAGGATAATTGGAAGTGATGATTTTAAATAAGGCTTAACAGGACGTTTGTTGCTGGTGAACTCGGTGTGACGTCAGCAGTAAATGGGTCTATACAGAACCCCGAGCCTTTCTATTTATCAAAACATCACCAAGCGACGCGCGCAAACGGTCTTTAAACACTGAACGGGAGACGTTTACCTTGGATTTGCTTTAAAGGATCAAATGTGCGGTGGAACATTTTATTATTAATAACACTTTTGACTTTGGACTACAAAATACTTGACCTGTAAATGGTGTTCGACATGGTCCAGTGGAAAAGATGTCAGCGCTCATATCGCTAGTACAATACTTCACCTAATAGGCAACACAGGCGTGAGTGTAATTATATTGTTCAATACTGTAAATAGGTGCAGTGATTTGAACATGACTGAGGAGTTTCACTGAGCATTTGCATATTAAAGTGCATTTAAAAGTGTGCATGTTAACGACAGAAGGTGTGTGTGTGTCCTAGCTAGCCCATGTATGCATTAGCACAGCAGGTGTTTTTAATCGGAGAGAAAATGCACGTGCACATAACTGTGCACATAGAAGGCTGCTGCACGTGTTGCAGGTGTGTAAATAGGCCACTGCCTGCAGATAGCTAGGACAGCTGTATTCAAAGAGGAGGATCAAAGTCCACAGGCCACATTCACTGATATGCAATTTACTATAGTAACAATGCAGGCTGCCTATTGCAGCATCAGGTAAATGTGAAGGGGCGACATATGACGTGGACTTCACTTTTTAAAAAAGGTTTAATTGAAGTGTTTCATTTTGGATAAAGTGTTACCGCTAAATATCAATTATGTGTTGTAATGCATTTCATGTTAACCGTGTTGTATTACACACACTACTAATGAGCCTGACAGGACATGCCCATATAGATTTACAATGGACAAATGCACCACTGCCCAAGCAAGGTCATTAATCCACCAAGCCACAAGGACACACCCACACCACTACTACTACTGGCAGCTTCTGATTGGAGCTGAATCAGCCTAGGACCCGCCCACCAAAGAAAAAGGAAGCAGTGATGCCAAATGCCTTGACTGTTTACATCCAGAGAGGGGAGGAAAAATAAGAAAGTTCTAAGGAAGTATCTATGAAAAATTCAGAGTGAAGAAAATAGAATAATGACAAACGACAAAACACAAACGATCCACAATCTGGCACTGACGGATCGGCTTCCAAGCCAATTAGCCGCAACATCAAAAGCATTGCGATAACAAAAGTCTAATAAACTACCCAGTCCGAAAACTATTCAAAGAAACACCTTGGTGGTAAAGAAAACATTTCAAACATACAGTCACGCACACATACATACACACATACTCACTCCAGGATGTACAAGTACACACACACACACACACACAAGAGAGAGGCCTACACTTACATGACCTACTACCCACCACGGCTATATCACAAGCTCCACTCCTTCAGAATTGTATGAAATATCATGAAGAGTCGCAGCACAGCCCAGTACATAGCCTGTAGCGATTTCCCAGGCAGTAACAAACATTGCAGATGACGACATCATTAATGGAGAACTAGAAAAAAAAAGGGGCGGTGCGGCTCTCTTGGCCTAAACATTGGCGGCCAAGCCACCAATAAATCAAACACACCCCAGCTACCCACCGGACTTCCATTCAGTAAGCTAATAACTCTTTCACTTCACCTGTTGAGTGTGGGTTACTTGTGATGCTGGTTCATGCGTCAATCGTTTTTTACAGAGTAACGTTACAACTCTAACAAATTTCTTTGTTGTCTCTCTGTGCACGTTTATTGTTATGCTTGCGGTTCAGCGTTTAGATTAATTCTTGTTCGTCTGCGCTTGTAGACTAGTACTGGGCTACTCTGTTGGTACTCACATCATACTTTCAGCCAATGGTTTCGATGATATGCTATAGGAAGGCTAACGTTAGTTTGGTGAACCACATAACACGGCAACTTCAATAAACGTCAGTAAAATAGCATAATTGTCAAAATAGAATGTTTTGAATGTGCATTACTTTTTTAGCGTGAATTGAAATTGTACACAGGCTATGAGACATTAAAAATGCAGGGGTTTATAAATGTATTTAAATGTATTAATGCATCATTGACATGAATAGCCTGCAGTGCCATATTTAAATGTTACTGCTCCAAAATAAAAATGTGATGAGGGGTAACTTCAGAGGGGTAACTTCACCATGCATGTGTGTTTTGACTTTGTTAGGATCATATTAATTGAAAAATTGATTTACAGGAGCCTTTAGACCTACTGCATTCTGTACAGTTATTGTGTTGTCCTTTAGCCTATATAAAGATACTTTTACCATAAATGGATAAATGGAAAGGCACAAACTGCTGCTTGGAAATTCACCAGAATGCAGGAAATTAAGTGTTTTGACACTTAACATTTCTGGGGAATCCCCCTGCCCCCCCCTCAATCCCTCTTTAAGAGAAGCAAAACATACATCCATGAGGTCTTTTAAATACATTTGATTTGAGATTTTTCATATTAACTATAGATATCCACTCTGTCCACCAGTGGAGAGATGTGCCGTGCGCACAACCCAGGCATAAATGTCCCCCCCTCCCCAACTGCTTAAAAAAAATCTTAGAGGCAACACTGACACTGCAACCCATTTGCACCAGAAAGCCTAGCTTTTTAAAAATGACATTCTGCTCAGGTCTGAGTGTGATACCAATTACTCCTGTCTACACAGGTAGCATGGCTAAGCAGGAAACACACACACACACACACACAATGTACCTGCCTGTGTGTAACATCCCTGCTGACCAAATACAGAGGTCAACCACGAAAGCAGATCATGCTTTACACGTATCCACTCTATTTGTCACTAAATACCTGCCAATGTTTAGGAATGGGCAGAGCATGGCACATGCCTAGGCTATAGTGTGAAAGAGGGGAATCAAACCTGAGAAACAATATTACGGTAGCGCAGGTTTCAAACAACAGAGTTTACAAGAAGAATTTGCTGTCATTCATTTCCGTATTTAACATACATGTTGCAAAAGGACCATCACATTACATGGACCCGGATGAGGGCGCGGGACCTACTCAGATTTAAATGTGCTTTAGAGAGACAGAGAGATGTTTTATGCTTTATGAAAACCCATAGCATGACCAGGCATGGATGGCATAACCACTAGGCAACGCTGCAGGCCAAAAGCATGTTGTGTGAACACAAACAATAGCAGATAAACAAGGCCACTGGCTAATAAGAGCTGAGGTGATATTAGCAGGTTGTCACGGCACTACTGTTGAGGAACCTCCAATCTTAACCCAAGAAGAGTCAAACATACTAATCCTTATTCTCAGTTTAGTGGAATGCAGAAGCTGAGTATCGTAAATGGCAGTCATTCCAAATGAAATAAAAACCGACAATTATCTGGACTGTAAACTTCAGAACTGCAACTTCTACAGGGATGACACAAGAACGGGAATATGTGTCTTACCGAAGTGTGTGAAGAATCCTTGAGGTTGGACCACCTGGTTGCAGACGTCACAGCTATTAAGAACTCTGTCCTCCAGCTCAGGAAAACGGCCGTACATGTGCATCTCTATAAACAAATACATTAAACTAGAATACATGGATATGAAGAGATGATCAACTAGGCCTGTCACGATAACTGTTATTTGTTGGCCCATTTATTGTCTCAGATATTATTGTAATTTTAAGACAGAAAGACAAGGGTGGAATGACTATAGGCCTAATCCAAGGAGTAGACAATGGAAGCAGGGAGAAATTTAACTGAAACACGGAAAACATTTTATATTCAAAACAAGCATCCAACACACTGTCGTGGTAAAGGTTGCTTGTGAATTACGTATTGATGTGTCCTACACCAGCGATCATGATTTTGTCCAGACGGAGCAGTAACTTAATCCAGTATTTTAGTCCATCTTGTGTGTAAAGAATGCTCAGTAGTGTTTTCATTTTGACTGGCTGTGGTATAATCTGAAAACATTGTTTGATTTTAAGATCAGATAATTATGTTTTGAGTAGGGCAGGATTAGAATATGCAGGTATTCCCCCATGCTGATGTTCACTAGACTATAACAGCACAAACTAACGCTTGTAGAACTGTACAAGCAGTCTTATTTATTTTATTAAAAGAAATAAGCATTAAAGCATAACAAAAATCATAACAAAAAAATGCATGAAGTCTTCAAGAAATGTGTCTTAGCAATTGAGAAAAATATTATGGTGCTTCTATACAGCCCTGCCTCTGTAAATAGGAACACAATGTGCAAACACAACACAACACTATCCCAGCCTTGGCAATGAGTGGGGCGGAGCATCTGAGGGAGCACCCTATGGCAGTGAAGGGAGAGGTGTTTATGTTTTGAACAATTGTGTACTGTAGGTGTTTGGCATCTTGCTCAAAAGGTGCTTTATAGATAAAACCCACAAACTTCTTGGCTGGGAGCTAACCACCATGCCCTACCTCCAGCAACTGTCTGCAACAGGTACGGACGAGAAGGAAAGCAACACTATTATTAATGCTATTTTACACACACACACAGATACACACGGCTCGGCCCTCCAAATATTCAAACATTCCACACATTAGGAAACAAAATCACACAGAAATCATCCTTGTCAACAGACAAGGATGCAAGAGCAACAACTGCAAACCTGTGGTGTTTTGTATGCCGTTTTGAAGTGACCACATACATAAGCTGTCGCAATTAATAAACTGTAAATCTCATTTAAGAGCCTAGCCTAATTAGCCAATATACCAAGACTTTGAGTTTAGCACCACAAACATATTGGGAAGGCACATTCTTTTAAAGAATATGCCTAAATAATCATTCTTGCTAACTTCTAGCTCAAATCAAAACAGCATCGCTCCGCGATGCTGCACGGCGGCGGATCACACGTCAAAATGCATTGTGGAGCAAAGTGTAGTGCTATGGCTTTGTTGATACGAGCGGTGTTTATGTAACTATTTAAAGGAGCCAGGCCTGCGTAGAAGTATCAGATTATGTTTTCAACATGCAGAGAAAGGTGAGCTAGCAAAATGAGGAGATATTTGTTGAATTTGAAAAATTGTATTAGCTTACACTTAGCTTGCAATAGCTGGCTATACCTGTAATGTTAACAAGGTTCTTAATAATCATCATGTAGGTGCATGTGTATTCCCAGGTTCAATGGTATAGTGCGTAGTTAACAAGTCATGATAACCTCGCATTACTCACAGGTCTCCTGCAAGCTCAGATGACCCAAGAGGCAGGTCATTAAGTGTGTGTGTGTGTGTGTGTGTGCTGTACAAAGCAGGGGTGCAAACAAATTTGCAAGATCACTCAAGTTCTATTTGCAACTCATTACACTCACAGGCAAACTTATTTTTATTTTATTTGTGCATTCGTGAGACATCAGCAAGTTTAATACAAATTGCATTCAAATCTATTCAGTTGTAAACTAAAAGTTCTGAAATGTTCAGGAGTTACACAACACAGAAAAAGTCGTTTTAAAAGCCTGAATATAATTTCCTCTGCATGTGCCAAGACAAATGAAAATGGCGTACAAGTTCTTTTTGTGCGTCCGTGTTTATAGTAAACTCCGACTGCCAACTAAACGACAGTGAAGAAAAGCACACAGAAGAGAAATCATTCATTGGTGAGAAAGCACAGCTACTTAATCTCTCACAGGCCAATGAGCACATAGGAGATAGAAGTAGTCTCCCATCGGTGAATTTGCACTTGAGAGCTTTTCACTCGGGAGCTTTTACAGCACTGGCTGTCCGGGCGAAGAGAGAGAAAGGAACAGGAGGTTGGGGTGGTTAACAGTCTCGTTCGTCTACATGCTATGGTATCTATTGGGTAGCCCTGGATGCTACACCTAAAACGTACAATATTGCACAATGACATCAGTGCAGATCAAAAAGGAATAGTTTACGTCAACTTGTTGTCGACTTAAGTCACACAGCGCGTGTGCACGCATCGCATTTAGCTCCATAAGTGTAATGTTCAGTGTACAGCATGTACCTACATTAAGATTTGAAATATAAAACTTTTCCCTCAGTCACACATAAAGAATAGCATTTTGCTTTAATGTTATATCACAAGAGATCTAGTTGCAGTACAGCCAGGACACATTCGAAAATAAATACGTATCACTAGAGGGGTACGATCGATATCACAATATCAATATTTTCTCCCTCCCCTTAATATAAACAAACACGAAAATAATACCAATAACTAATGTTCATCTTTTGTCTAGCATATGTATTGCATAAAGCTGACATGAATAAACAACAAACCATGCATGGGTTTATTATAGTACTGATCATGATGCTGCTATAACCAAAAGCAGTCCAGTAATATGAATGAAAGCGGCTATATTTACAAGGGTGCCATAACAGCATTATGCTGAGATATTATGGGACACTCTAGTGCAACCCACTAGCGCACCGTAAGCCTTTTACAAGACAGAGTGGTCCACATGGTAAAAGCAGCATTACATCAGCACCTATTTCCAGAGAGGTACGCTGGCTGTTAATAGTCTGGCTGAACTAGGCTTTCCCTTCAGTTGTCTTTGTAACTCTGCTAGAGTATGCATGGCAGTGAGTGAGCATCTCTATCCTGCACAGTCATCAAGTAAGAATGCCTGACATCTGATCCAGGCAACTTCGTATATGCGTTGGATGACCAGGATGTGCAGGACACAACAGCATTCACAAGATGAATTGTCAGGTGTCAGTGGTGTAACAAGTTTGCACTGCAAGACACAATTTCGTTAGTTATTGCCAAATAATCGTGCATTTCGGTGCCGTCTTTAGGTTTCTATGCGTGTCTCCCTAAGTAGGGCTCAGTATCGTGTTACTAACACATCAGCAGTTCAGCCAGCCAGGCCTAGCACAGAGAGGCTGATTAGGACAGTGCATGTAAGCGCCAAGTGTCAAGTATTTGATTGGTCAGATGAACTCCAGTCGCTGTGTGTGTGTGTGTGTTTTAATGGTCAGCCACTAAAGAGTTCCTGTTAAGGTAAGGTCCCCACTCAGATCAGTAACATGGCTAAAAAGACAAGTGTCGCTCCCATGTACAAAAATATTTAAATGTTATTGAGTGCAAATATTGATGGCTTTTTTATTTCTTCATATTAGATGGATTACCTAAAAACCAGTAGCACTTAATGTATTAACACACTACCAAGTAAACAATAAGTCAGTTACAGTTACAGTTACAACAAAAATAAAAGTATTAGGTATATCCTACAATCCTAGTAATATATGTTGGTTTATTTTTTGTTAAATAGAACACAGTTTGATAGGGATACTTTCCTTCTTATAATATAACCATGATCATAACCTTATAATACATGATCATAACCCAGACTTCAATTTAGGGTAATTACTCCCTGTGTGTCACCTGGGTTTAGCAGTTGCCCCGCCCCTTTAGGAGACCAGCAGCATGTTTTCTGTCTATTGATTCCAATGGGAGAAGTAAACATGAGCAGATTATTACCGATTATTTCACCCCATACTTAACCAAAATAACATTGAACCCATTATTTATTTTAACATTCTTACACTAAAATTACCTTTCAGTGACAAATAGGGGAAAAATGCACTTTAAAGCCTGTCTGTCTCAGCAACACACCGTTGTGAACCAAATACTATGCTCTGTAACAATTTCTGCAATGCCAAATATGGCTGTAAGCTGTGCAAGTAACATAAGTAAATACTCTATATACAATATGCAAATTTAACCTACATATACATATTCTGAAATTTACTACCAGTACAAAATGCACAACCCAATCCGCTTTCATCCAATCAGAGAAGAGACCAGAAAAGAGTCCTTTCATACTATAGACTAAGCTTGTACTGTGTTATCTTCTGTTCAATAGTATCTTTAAAATCCACTTATGCAATTGAGTGGCAGTGTTACAATGCAGTAGAGTTACTCTAATTGGTGAGACATCTGCCAGCCCCTGCTACTTGAAAACTAAATGTTGGCATTTTTTCTGTTAATAGTTCATTTTTTGCAATTAATTTGGGGTAGGTGATCTGCCATTTAAAAAAATGATTTCTAAACAAATGAAAACGTACTCAGATAATAAAATAATCGATTGAAAATAACCATTTGTAGTTTCATGGTACTAAGGTTATTTACCACAGCACCATAAAACCTAAAGATCTGGAGTAGAGACACCATTTATTAATTGGTGTATCAGAGTCATAATAAAATATGCGATGGAAATGTATGGTTCAGACTTAAAACTATTCTCTAAACCTATGGTTTGAAAGGAGTCCTCCCTTGAATAAATAAAATAAAAACAAGGGCCATTTGACAACGTGCAGGTACCACAACTTCGTAATGTCTTGTCAAAATGTATATCCCTGCCGCAGATCATTCTACAGTACCAGTTCTCAGTCGAAAAGTCAGAAGCAAATGTGTAAAACAATGTTAAGCAAAAATGCAATTGTTACATTGGTGCACGTATAGAACTATTAAGTAAGGCATGCTTTACTGCAAATAACCTCACGGAGGTCATAACTCATCGTGCCAGAGGCAAATAAAGCACAAAATTATGTTGCACGACTATAGACTAAATCCTATACAACTACAAACACACTTGTATTGTTGATGTTCCAGATTGTAGGCAAAATATTTTAGTACGGCAGGGAGATACTTTGGGTACAGCTTTGACGGAGCCATGCATGGAGGCTGGAGCCATGCTGGATCTAGTAGGCTAGCTGGTTAGCATTAGCTTGCTAACGCATACGTTGCCTTCCTAAATCAAGTAGCCTAACAGTACTGTAGAGCTGTCAAAGCAAAACAAACTTTGGGCTGGACAACAATCGAGTTGATCCCTAGTGCACACTCTCTCATCGTCAAAATTCTGCACGGGAAAAGTGCGCATCTCCTTCCTGCGTGCCAAACACTGTTTAATCAAGCATATTAATATTGCATTTTGGTAATATTATTTTGAGTTTGACACATCGTGCATGGTGGAAGGGGATAACTCAATCACAGACTGTCGGAGCACGCACTTCCAGACACTTTTCCCGTCAAAACAACACCGTTCTCAGTGTGTGAACTTACTGTAATCAAAACGTAATTCATCTGCACTGGCGGAGGAAGACCAAGGCTTGCACAGGAACGTATCCGTAATTGGTATTTGGCGATCCAATGTCGCCATTGCTCTTCCTTCTTGTCGCTTGCTGAGAGCCTCTCTCTCTCTCTCTCTCTCTCTCTTCACACACAGCAAGTGAAAAATGAACGTGCGAGACGAGCTAGAGTATCTGACGTAATAATCGACACGGTTCGGCTTCATTCGGCATCTGGCGGAGATAGCTACACACAGTACGGTGTAAGTTCAAGAGTTCAGTACAGATGTACACATCCCGTGGTGTGTGGGCGGGCATCTTGCAAATACCTTAATTAAACTATGCTAAAAGTGAGTAGACTGTCTTTAATATTATGTAAGTAAGCGTCATACTGGTGCTGTATTGTAGCCTATGTAAATTCTATGAAGGTAAATAATAAATTGCGTCCTGATGAAGTCACCCCCTTTGTGTGTGTGTTGTAGCCTATACAGCAAAAATGCCCTCAAATACACGTTTTTACCGTACATTCATTTGAGCTTATTTATGCTTAAAACGTGCAGTACAATACACTTGATAAGATGTTGGTGGAAGACAAAATAATACAATATTACAGTTATTCTTAGTTGTCATTTACAATTTGGGATACAGGCCTAGGTTTAAGTGTGATTATTTTGTTTAACTGAATCAAGAAGTGTTTTTCAAACTATTCTAACCTGTTTGGAATGCAATCTAGTGATCTTTGGTCAAATATACGGCACCACACTGACCTCTTGTGGCTAGAAACAGAATAATCCTATTAGAAAGCTTGTGTTAAACGAAATTGGGTTACGTTAAATGGTCTGTCTGTTCAAATCAGATTCCCACAGATCAGGTCTGTACGGTTGTTAGATGCTGTTCTACAAGAGAAATAAACGTAATCGTAAAACACACGACTCGTCAACAGATAAACTACATGTATATGCTACTTCAAATTTGTTGTGTTGATTTATAACATTAATTGAAGTACAATTCCATTTTTTTTTTTATCTGAAAATGGTGGACAAATTAGCCAATTACTCTGTAAATTATGCATATGCAAACCCCTTGTTTAGACCAGTACAGGGTGTAGCCTACATAGCACAGACCACATGACACCACAGAAGACATTTGTTTAGCTGAATCAGATGGTATGCATGACAGAGAAGAGCCTGGCCGTGGTAAAGCTACAGTCCTTCAATATAAGTCCAGAGTTGCCCTTTGTTACAAATGCTGTTGTTTTAGTTTAAAGCTACACATCTCTACTAGCTTACAGCCTTGCTTTTCTCTGTAGCCCATCCTACAGCCACCAACTAACTGTTTGTGGCGTTACATTTCAAAATATGATCAGAGATAGAGCAGAGATTATAGGTTCTGGTGGCGTATGGGTCAATTGCCTTTAATGTCTTGAGATTTGAGATTTGATCCCACTATGTTACTCATATATAGGCCACATTTTACAGTGTGTGCTGTAGTTTTATACAACAATTTTATACAAATGTATTCTACTTTATTATTAGTCTCTCCCTTTCTCATCTCTGATGCTATGCACAATATGACAACGTATAAATTGTATTTATTGTATCAAACCACAACAATCACATTTGCATGTTACAGAAGGCCTTAGAGCACCTGTCTTTAAAAAAAAGCACTTTGGTGTAACAGTATATGCATCACAATCATTGGTGTTCACTGATGATTACACAAGTTCAAATGCATAACCAAGCAGTACACCACACATTGGCCTTAAGGAGATAGATGTTAGCCCATGTTACATTAAACTGTGGACAATAGGCCTATCCCAACAACAACAAAACACACATTGAACATAATATAGAACGAAAAGAAAATGCTATGCGCAGCTTGCATGGTTTCTTCATTATAATGTTTCAACAAACAATGGAATGGGTGAAATGTTTAAGCATATCGTACAAGCAAGAAGAATAACAAAAAAATATTAATAATGCTAAAAGCAAAAGCATACAGCTCTGGTGATGTTTCTGCTAAACAGGCATGCTAACAACTAATACAATATGAAAAGAGCTCAGTACAGAAATGACATGAAATATGTTTTAGATAATTGTGAGACAGGTTAAAGGGCCTGACAGATTTAATATAAGCACACTGCACTGCACATCCTAGTCAATATAAAAAACATGACCTTTACATTTAAATGTAGTTATGTATAGCTCTGTATGCATAAAACCTTTCCTTATCTTTAGGTGTTATAGCTCTTTGAAATGAACGAAGCAAAACCCAAAGTACCTCACTTTACTGTAATCCACAATAAGCAACACAAGTAAAAGATATGTGGCTACTAGCTCAGATTGTTACTAGGCAAAGAAAGAACACTGCATGTCCAAAAGCATTGAATAGGGCCCCATTAGAAATACGCCTGCTATCCATTTATTTTGCTGCTGTGGTCTCAGGAATGATAACCAAGCAACAGGACTTTGCCATGGTTTATTGTCTGTGCAATATTAGTACACTGAAGCAGGGAATCATGTGATCAAGCTATAACACGTACAGAGACGAAGACAAAGCGCATGTAAAAAATGCACGATTATGGCTACATTGTAAAGTGTTTTGGTGATGTTTGAACTTGAACAAAACACCTAACTATGAAAGTGTACCCCTCCAAAGGACATGGTCACATGCATTACTCCTGCATCAACCAATGATGATTACATAGAACAGAGACAGAATAGTTGTTACCTAGCTGACTATTAGTAATCCAGGTAGATATCTGTGATGGCTACTGCTCCTTTACTCTAAAAATTATATTTCCTTATATTCATAGGCCAACATGTATATTTGTGTGTGTTTGTGTGTGTGCAGTATATGTTTCAGAATATGTTTATGTATGTGTGTAATGTGTTACATTACTGTAGTGTGTGTTGCCATATGTAAAACCCTCGACTCTGTAGTATTCGTACCTGAATATTAACTCACAATGATGACGGTCGGCAAACAATAAGACATTGTGGACAGGAACAGTACATAAATGCACAAATGTATCTTGTTTCTCAAAAGCATGGATATAGCATGTCTACAACGCTGGCTGCCGCATCTACTTATGTAGACGTACATTATGTTTGCTGAAGTTTCTTCACTTGGCAGAATGTGATTTTTATTTGAAATATAATTAAACTGAACTTAAATGACATAAAACAGAATCATAAGAAATGTTATCAGTAGAGACAGCAGTCAGCTGTGCACTGCGAACACACCACTGTTGTGTTTTTAACAGTGTGTGAATTGAATTGTGAGTTGGCCAACACCATCTTGAGGAGTTAATATTGAGGAGAGGATTAAGCAAAACCTTCACTTTATATAGGTGCCGGCATCTGTGGTCTTGCAGACGGGGCTTGGCCAGAGGATTTCTGAGAGTGCCAACGGGTTTCCTTGTAGACAAACCACACATTGCCTGCCCACACAAACATGTTGAGGTAGCCAAACACCTAAAAAAACAGACATCGACAGTAACATGGTCAATTATAGATTAAATTTACTTTTATTCCCGAAAAAGGTATTTCATAGTTTATACCCCCTTTTGATGAAAAACATGTAAGATAATACATTATTTGTTAGATATAACAAGTCATTCTTTGATTTAAAATATGAATTATGTCACTAGGCATTGTAGAATAGACAATATACCATATCTACTCTATAGGCAAGAGAAACAGGAAAATAACACAATTAAGGTGACCTAATCACACAAAATGTTACTGAATTTGAGAAAAACCCTTGAAAGTATAGCTTCCTTATCTCTTATTTCACATCCCAATGCTGACATTTAAGATGAATTATTCTGTTTCCTTGCTTTTATAATTCTTTTATAACCTCCCTCATTTGCCATTGTATCTCAGAGCTTGATGTGACTTCACAGTCGGCCATAAACTAGTACATCAACAAGAGGGAGACCAACAAAGATTTGTTTGAAAATCAACAGTAACCTACCAAAAACTAAAGAACGAACGAAAACACTAAATATAGCATCCTGCATGTTCCATTGTCATAAGGTTCTATACACGTTTTTTTAAACATAATAGCAGAAATATACTGTAAATGTAAAAAATATGACATGAATATTCTATAAAAGTAAATATAAAATACATATATTACATTTAATGTAAATACAGTTTTTAAATGTATGAATAGAAAAAATTGTAGGAACTGCTGCAGTGGTCTCTTCATCTTTTCCGCTGCTGTAAACTGTCTATGAATGGTGAAGATAAAACAGCAGTATGCCTATAAACACGCGTGTTCTCACCACAGAGATGTTGAGGGCACGCATGCTGGTGAAGCCGGTGACCTCACAGGTGACGTTGCTGGCCTGGCTGCACACAGCCAGCGTGGAGCGGATGCCCTCGCTGCTGGTAGCATGCTTAACGTTCTGCAGGCCATTGGCCCATGCAGACGAGCACACCAGCCACAGGAACGCTAGTGCTGCAGTCAGCACAAGGTCCTGGCACACACACAATGAATCAAGCACCACTCAGAGGTGTATAGCACTGTACTCCACTGGGGTGGACATTTTCCTTCACATGCATGAAAATACAGCAAGATGGCCATACTATATATACTATACAATACTATATATACTATACTATACCATACGATATATAGTATACTATACTATATATACTATATATATATACTATACCATACTATACTATATATATACTATACAATACTATATATACTATACTATACTATATATACTATACTATACCATACTATATATACTATACTATATTATATATATACCATACTATATATACTATACTATACCATACTATATATACTATACTATATATATACCATACTATATATACTATACCATACTATATATACTATACTGTACTATATATATACCATACTATATATACTATGCTATACCATACTATATATACTATAC
>JAODOY010033678.1:0-21624 GCA_025399855.1 Forbesichthys papilliferus | reverse complement strand
TACATACATACATACATACATACATACATACATACATACATACATACATACATACATACATACATACATACATACATCTCTCACCTGCTGGTTTTGGTAGTTGCCCTTGTGACACGTTTCTTTTCTCTTGCTTTGCTTTTGGAGGTTCCTTCACAACGGCTGCCCCTTTGCTGCGTTTAACTTGACCAGTTACCCCAACCTGGACATATTTCATGAACTCCTCACTCTTCCTCTTCTTGCTCTGGCTGCGCACGGGTACCAAGACCGTCTGAACAGCAGGGGCTGCTGAAGCGAGTGGTGGACAGCCAGCCGCTACGAGTGGCTTACTGACATCTGACCTTGCCGGCCGATGGCAAGGAGTAGAGAATGGAGCGATGGGTGGAGGAGACTGGGCGGATAATTGGCTCGGCGCAGAGTTAGAAGAGGAAGGCAGGGAGAAAGGGAAAATGGCAGGAATGGGGAGCTCAGCCTCGAGAAATGTGACAGAAACAGGAGGTCCGTCACGTACTGGAATCGGCCTGATGGAATATAAATGTTCCGCTGGCTGCCCGCTGTCATGCTGAGCGCTGCGTGTGTGAGAGTGACGCCATCGTTCGCTTCTTGTGTGGGCGTCTATAACAGGAAGGCTTGACGGGCTTGGACTAGATTCACAGTGACTACTGCCATCAGATAGCTCCAGTGTTTTCTCCAAGAGCTTTCGTCTGGACCTCTTTATGTTCCGCCCAGCTGAGATATGTAAATCAATGGGTGCAGTTGTTGGCTTGCTTTTGGTCACTGTGACAGATGTAAAAGAAGCCTTTTCGACTGTTGGAGACTGTTGGGGACTGCCGGAAACATTTACTTCCGGAAGAACGCAGCGGCTTGCCACAGGCTTTCTGGTGACGAAGAAGGTTTGCCTTTGCTCATTAGTCTCCAACATTTCAGGGGTGTCGGGAATCATTCTGGCGGCAGATTTACCTGAAGCTGGACCGCAATTCCCACTCACTGTCTCCAGAGAATCAGAAAACTCTGAATTAGAAGATGGATTTGGGGAACTCTCGCAAACATGGGGCAGATCAGAGTCAATGAGGGCTAAAGCTTCAATCACGGACATGACTGGATGCTCTGTCTGCGTCTGGTCACGGTCGCCTTCCACAGAAGCAAGAACAGGACTTTCAACTGACTGGATGCGAGGCATGAGGCGTATAAACTTCTCTGGCGTGCCTACCGGTGACAGTGTCCTGTTTAGCATTCTCATCATCTCTTTGTGTTTGGCTACATCTCCTGCGCTAGGAGAGCCAGGGGACATTTCGGCAGGATTTGTCAGCCTTGCCGCTGGCACCAGCAAAACAACAGAAGAGTTCTTTTGAACACTGGGCGTGTTGTCGACATCCCAGCGCTTGTTAAGTGAAGCTAGCGGGCTTCTGGGCTTCTCTCTCCTGTACTGTTGCTGCCGAGACACTTGGAATGTCTTGTTGGCTGCAATCTTGAGGGAGGACTGGGCTTTCTGGCCCCTGGGTGTGGCGGTTGAGTCAACCATCTTTTTGTTTTTGATAGAGTCCCATAAACATTTCTGAAATACAAGATATTTATTGTTTTGTGAGATCATGTATAGGTAAATGACTGAAACTGAGCTTTGGGTTGGGACACACACTTAAGCTAAACCTCTGAGGTCTGCTACTATTACTTAAATACATCGAAATTACGTTTAAAGTTATTAGCCATAAAGTAAAGTACATTTACCTTTTTTTTTTTTGGTGCTTCGGCTCTGCCCAGCAGAATCGCCTGGTGTCTCAGGACGCCATTTGCGTTGAAGACGATTAGTTCTCTTATTCCACCTTCTTCTGTCGGTGTCCAGGTGATTGTCAAACATGTGGAGCTTTCAGGCTACAGAAAGAATAAAACAGTTGCGTACAAACACAAATAGGCCTACGGTACACAAAAACACATGCGAAACACATTAGCTAAAACCCACGAAATACATTTCAAAATATACAAAAATGCCAGCATACTTGCACAACATGTCGAATCCCATAATATGTTCACTTAATTATTTAATTATTACTCAATTATTCAACATAAGAGACATTGACCATTTAGATAGTGCATTGCGGTACAGTAACCATGCTTTTCTGACTCTCTCGTCATTATATGCACAGCTAACATTAGCGAAGTTCATAAATGTTAGCTTGTTATGGTATACCGTAGCAAATTTAAAATGTTCAGCCTAGTTCTTACCTCAACTGTAAAACGAATCTGATCGACAGAAAAGCCTTTGGGAGACGGAATTTTTTCAATTGTCACCACAGCCAGAGCATCCTCGACTGGATTCTCAATTCGCAAAATAGCCGATTTGGAGGTCCCGAGTTTGACAGATCCGAATGTAACAAACGGAGCCTTTGAAAACTGGATCAAATTCAAAACAGGGATGTCGTTTTCTTTGTTGTTATAATCTTTCTTAATTGGACTAAAGTCAATGAATCCCCTTTGCTTAAAAGTTAAACTTTCAGACATTTTAAATGCTACATCTGCTTCTCCGATCTATTTACGTTAAAACAAAGTCACGTTGAGATTAACAACACACTCGTAAATTTGAATTTGTTTGCGTAGCCAATGGGAAGCGATGGATTGGTACGTTTTAGTCCAATCGCTGAAGAGAAAAATTTCAAACGCGTTTATCTCACAGCCTATAGGGTGCTCTCTACGCGTTTAAATAGTCATATGCCACTCCCTTTAATATTCCGCTGGTGGGCACAGCGGCACAGCGGCACAGCGCTGTGAGCGCACCCATTTAAAACATTGATATTGGAATAATAATGTTACATTTCATTCTTTTTGGACCAAAGTCCTCCAGGATCACTGTATGTAGCCAGAGGTGTGGTTATATTAAACATATTTTAGACTTTAGTGTCTTCGTGTAAGATATGGTATTTGCATGTCATTTGATGGCTCGCCGTGATCGTATAGTGGTTAGTACTCTGCGTTGTGGCCGCAGCAACCCCGGTTCGAATCCGGGTCACGGCAGATATTCTACATCTAATGTGGTTGTTTTATAACCATAACCATAACTTTCCATAACCATAACTTGTCTGGTCAATTTTCCATGTTGTCAACCCAAATATTCCTACTGTTTCTTATAAGAACCATACTTTCAACTGAGAATTTTCAGGATTGGAAAATTACCAATATTTCCATTCAACATGCAGTCTAGCCTAGGCTACAGGTGAAAAATAAAGGATTACTCTACTCCACTATGCATGATACAGTATAATAGAATATGTGTGTGAGCCTTTTTGCCAGTAGCCTATATGTGCAGCAAAAATAATAAAGTCCACCGGAGAAAGTCAATGTGCATAAATAGAATTTATTGGCATCATTGGCAGCTGCTCATAGTGAATCCATCCAATAAGTAATATCATATTATGCTATTGGTTTAGGACCAAGGTCAGTTTTAACTCCTACAAGCTCAAGAACTATCCTTATATCCCTTTCCATACTGGTGGACCAATATGTTGAATACACCTGATTATAAAAACGACCAGAATTGCTAAGACTTTCTCAACTGCAGACTTTCATTAATCTAAATTTTACATTTACAAAGTGTATTTGTATTAAACTCTAGAGGAAGAAAATCAGATCGTTAGGCTATTAGTTGCACCAAATATACCTGGGTAACACTTACAATAATGGTGCATTAATAAGCATTTATTAATGCTTTAACTAGGCCCTAATATGTATTCTAAGAATTCCACTACACATGCCCGGTCCAGATCCACTACCATGGATGTATTATACGAACTCAACTACACATGCCCGGTCCAGATCCACTACCACGGATGTATTATACGAACTCAACTACACATGCCCGGTCCAGCTGAGCTCACTCCCGTATCCGTTTATTGAACGTAAAATGAACGTTACACCATCCTGAACAGTGACAGAGACACGTGACCAGGGCGCTGTCCAATCCTCTTTCAGATGAAGACTGGCTCTTAATTTTGAACAGATTGAATACAGACTGGCTACTGTACGGTACGTGAAAACTAGGCAGTAGGAAGACGGATATTTGCAATGAATCCGCAGTGGTACATGATGTTTTGAAAAGTATGACTGAATTAATACTACCATTGATATCGCTAAACGTAGTTTTTAGATTGAAATGAGTTCCCATATCATCACCCCGGGACCTTACCGAGCTACGAAACTGGTAAGATACCTTACATGGTACCGTACTACAGTAGGCTACTGCCGTATCACGTATGTATTATGTTAAAGTAGCAAGGTTTACGAAGAGTTTTGCAATCATTGTAAATTATGCCGCAACAAAATGTTTGTATTAAGATCTTAAGCATGGCGCAATGTCTTAATCTTTCTTCTTTGTTTACGACTCCTGTCTTATCTTTTGGATATATCAGATTTAAACGACATTACTTTTCATTACCCTGTGATGATGACAAATCTACAACTGTTGTTCAGTGTACTCTGCAATTATAAACGCAGGCTATGGGACAGCTTGAAAATATTAATAAATGCATACAACATATACTATAGTTAATAGTTTATGTGTATGTATTTTAATAACTTGAAAATAAATGTATTTCACAATTACCGTAATCATCCAAAGGTAATGTATTCAAAGTAATATACAGTATTATCTGGACACTGCAAACAGATGATCTCTCTGCCATGGTAGGCACATTCCTTTTAACATGAATAATTTCTATATTGTGAACGCGAATACAATGGAAACGTTGCTATGTGGTACAATCATGATTACCGTAATCTCGTCTTGATTGTCCATGTCAGTGGCAGCCATGTTCACACCATAGTCAAAGTAATGGATAATCTGTAATGTCAAAAGGAGTTGTCAAAACGCATAATTTGTGTAAATGCATCTTAATTTAGTTTGGATCATAATTGATATCAGAGGTCTTTACTGTATAACCTATTCTTTTTTTTTTTCCTCCTTAAGTGGAATGAGGTGACTCGTTTGTTTCGGGCAGGCATGCCTCTTGGGAAACACCGCCATGCCTTCCGAACACATGCATCCTGCTTCACTGCCACTGCAGCTGTAAATTGGCTTCACCAATTGCTCTGTAGCAACAGTAACTTTGGCCCAGATGTTACTAGGCAGCAGACTGTGCAGTTGCTGAAGAAGTTCCTGAAGAACCATGTCATTGAAGATGTGAAGGGTCGCTGGGGCACAGAGGATCTAGAAGACAACAACACGCTGTATAGGTGAACCAAGAACCCACGCACAATAAAACAGGGGAACCAAAATTAAACTGTCCGATATAGGATTAGAACGAAAAGGGCTCATTCAACACAACATATATTCAGTAATCTTTGGCAGCAATTACTGCTCCAACCACTAAAAATATGCTGAATGTTTTTGTTGTTACTCTACTCAGTTTTAAACCACAGTTACTCTATACTCTTTACTTGCATCTATGCAAATGACAGAAGTATAATGTTTTGTTTTATACCCTCAAGGTTCCCATCTTCTTCTCCTCTGAAATCCATTCCTTCTCCTGCCCAAACTGCAGCTTCAGGCTCTTTAAAAAGGAGTCTTTCCATCATTGACAAGGAAGGGTTCTTTAGGATGCGGAGCCTGAGGAAGAATGATAAGGAGACACAGGTAAAGCTCGGCTAGGGAGGGGGAGAGGGAGGGAGGGAGGGAGGGAGGGTGAGAGTTAGGGAGAGATAGAGAGAGAGTATTCTCTGCTCAGGATGCAATAACTCTTAATTAATAATAGTTAGCTGTTCGCTGATATATTAATGTTTAAAATAGTGTATAGAGCACCTTCATCAAAATTGCAGGGATCAAAATATCTTCCACTGTGCAATTGTGTTCAAACAGAACATGATTTGGCACAGATGAAAGGCCCTTAAGGCTGATACTGGATTATTACTGTGATGTTGTCTATGTAACACTCATTCCTATTCAGCAAACAGTCGGCAGCCTGATACGCTAAACGTTTGTTTAGTTGTTGTCTTGCTTTCTACATTTCTTCCAGGAAAATGTAGATCCTGCCTTCCAATCACAGGCAGGGGAAGAGAGTCGGCCAATGGAAGGGCAACAACAACAACAACAGAGACAAGAGCTGACGGAGGAAACTGAACATGAAGTGTGGAAGCATGTCACCCTGACGCAGTATGTATTCACATGCTACCCATTCATGTGAGGTTGAAGCTGGAAGCAACATTCAAAAATTAGGGGAGAATAACAAAGTAGGTTTAATACACACCTATTACAGGGTTTTCACTAGTCATGGAATTTATGGAATATCATGGAACTGTAAAATGTCTATTCGGTTAGGAATAGAAAAAAGCATGGTATGGGAATTTCATTTGCTGAATGTTAACATTTGTGTTAGATTTTGAGCAGTCTCAACATATCGCGCTGATGCACACTCTACGACATTTCTGCCAGAAATTGTTTTTAGCTCACAGACATCACCGGTCAAAATAGGCAGGCACATTTTTACTTAAAGATTAATAAATTGAACAATTCTTTAACTAAACTCATTGGGTTTCACATAGACGGTTTCACAGACATGGATTAAGCCTAGTCTTAGACTAAGAACATTTTTCAATGGAGATCTTCATTGAATTTTTCTTTTAGTCTAGGACTAGGCATGCCAAGATTCCTTAGGTTTTACAAATCAGTCCGGAAAGTCTCCATTCATAGTCATTGGTCATTAGGAAGTGATAAGATGACTAATAGAACAACACTTGAGAGTGATTTTTAAACAATGGAGCTACGATATGATTGGACCACCTTCAATTAATCAGAAACTGATTACTACTGTATGACTACATATAGGCATTGATAACGTACTGTGTAGGAACGCCAGCATGAATAAGAACCGACGATGATGTTCCATGTTTCAGCCTACAGAAGATACTGGGTCTGGCCTCTCTAGATGATGTGTTAGATCCTCATCATGTGAATCCACAGACCATCATCCATAACATGACCCGGGTCAACAAGCACGGGGTGGTCTCATTGGAGGACAAGACTAGTAGGTTTAATGTGTTGTGCCGCATCACATTGTTCAGAAATGTTTTGAAAACAACTGGCATTATTTCTTCTTGTCATTTGTCCTCATTTTTTGGCTTTCTTCATGCCTAGTCCACAAGTACATGTTTTCATTTATTTTTAAATGTGCCTTTTTCCATGCGTTTTGGCCTTTCGTCCACACACACACACACACACATAAGATCAGAGGACAGACTTTTAGCAAAACTCCTTCCAGGGTGGAAATTGAGATAAACTGGCTTGTTATCTTTTGTTCCACATCGGTGTGCACCGGAGCTTCTTTGCCTACAGGCGTTTTATCAGACACCAGCGTGTTACTGCGATATACCGTGGACAGATATGACCACTGACCCTGACTCTATCAAATTCAATTAGGGCATTAAGGCATCAAAATAGGGCATGTTCATATAAAGTGCACCACCTGAACATGGAACATTCATGATATGATATGGGGGGGTGTTTCATCTAATCATTCTATCCATCTTTCTTATCTGGCATAGTTAGGTAGATGTGTTGGCTAGCATACAGTGTGACATATGTGCTGGCCAAATTCAATATCAATTCACTGACTACTAATATTCCATAGGTTTATTTATACTCTTCATCTTTCCTCCATGTCTGAACTGTTTATTTTCTGTCCAGATGACCTCCCACACTGGGTGTTGTCTGCCATGAAGAGTCTGGCCAACTGTGAGTAACTTTAACTTTGAACTTGGTCTGAACTTGGTCTTTACTCAATGTCACAATGCCATGATAACCATGTGTATCTCCACCAACCTGTGGCGATGCTCAGGGCCCAAGTACGACAGTGGGCAGCCGTCCTATCCGGGTTTTGAGAGGGATGTCTTTAAGACGGTTTCTGATTACTTCTACAGCCTCCCACAACCTCTGCTCACATACCAGCTGTACGAACTGTTCATCAATGTCCTGGGTAGGTATACTGTATGTAGGTACAGTGTATGTTGTAGGTATTCTGTATGTGGCTACAGTGTACATAGTGTAGGCATTCTATGTAGGTACAGTAGCTATTGTAGGTATTCTATATGTAGGTGCGGTACATTGTAGGTATTCTATATGTAGGTGCAGTATATATTGTAGGTATTCTGGGGGAGTGTCACTTTTGGAGATGTTTCAGTGTTCTAGGCGTCTGCCATGTAGTTGAGATGACCGATGCAGGCCGTCAGCCTGGCTATACTTAGTGTTCACACCGTCCAGTCCAAATTTCTATGCTAAAGACCAAGGAAACGTCGTCATGCTGTGTTCATTTTGAGACCAGAATTACTGTCACTCATTACTGTGGTTAAAACTGAAACCGCCGTATTCATTCTAATTTTTAACCGTACATCGATCGCTGTACAGCGAACTGCTAGCTTAGCGCAAGGTGTGTTAACATCTTAACAGCCCCGGTGTTTTCGGGCATTGTAGCCAACACAACTCCTCCCAACACAGCCGTTTTGTTGGTTGCTGTGGTGTTTGTTGGCTGACCCTTGACAACTCGTTTGAACGGACTAACCCGGCTTTCCCCCTGTCTGTGTGACGTCTGCCTGCACTGACACCTGTTCCCCGGTGCGCCCCTGCATCTTTTCCCCCTGCCATCAGCGCTCTGCGGGTATGTTACGCCGGCCCCACCGCCCCGGCACGGGAAGCGCAAGCTAGCGGAGCCCCCGTCTCGCCCCCCTCCCACCAAGGCGTCCTTCCGCTCCACGGAGTGCCTGCTCCTGTCGCTCCTGCGGCAGGGCTCGTGCGACGAGGCGGACTCGCCGATGAAAGAGGTGTTCAGCGCCCGTGTTCGCTCCCAGCTGGTGGCTCTGAAAGGGGGCACGGCCCGGCTGCGGCGCCAGCACGAGGGGGGCAGCTGCCTCAGCCTCAGCCAACCGGAGGGTGCCGCCGCGCCCGGCAGGCTCCGCCCCCGGAGCTGCTCGTTGGAGACGGTCCTGGACGACTCGGCCCCCCTCTTCCTGCAGCAGCAGCTCTTTCTCTCCGGCGCCGGCTCGGCGGCGCTGCCCCATGTAACCCGGGGAGACGGCGCACCGTCGGACGCTAGTTCCAGCACGGCGGTCACAACTCCCTCCCTGGGTGAAACGGCTCTGCAAGGCGCCGCGGCAAAGAGGCGCTCAGCGCCGCTGCCGTCTGCCACGAGGAGGCCCCGCCTCCTGCGGCCGCAGAGCGTCGGCAGCTGCCTGGACGTCGCCAGGGAGACGGCGTGGGACAGCCGGGCCACCAGCCGCCTGCACGCCAACACTCCCAGAGACCGTCCCCCACCACCACACCCCACAGTGGCCCACGGCCGTGATGACTATGATGATGATGATGACGACGATGCGTTACGTGGCCCGCAGACGGCCTCTGCTGCCAGCTCAGTCCCCGCCATCCCCCGCCGCTGGCTCAGCTCTCTGGAGCTGTTCAAACCGCCTGTCTGTCTGCTCCCCAGCGCCCCCCGGCCTCCCCAACGCACACAAAGTAAGCCCCGTCTGTCTGTCTGCCTGCGTGTCTTGTGTGTGTGTTCACCTTCCCCTCGTCTGAAGGCGTCTCAATGGATTACACCATGTAGCTTACTAACATCTAACATTAGTTTGTGTTTATTGTTGTGGTGGTGGTCTGGAGCTTGTTAATGAGCCAGTGTCTGGCCTGCTCTGCTTGTGTAAGCAGCGTCTCATGTCCTATCTAATGGAAGCGTCTACAAGGCCGGTGTTCTGTCACATGTTCCTACCACAGCGCAAAGGGTCAGTCCTATTTACCCAATTTTGTTAGTGTGAAACGAACCTGCCTTATAGTGCTACTACAACAAATGTGCCCAATAGCAGTGTGCCTGGGTAGGATCCGATGCCAGGACATCGGCTGAGTAAAGCTGATCTTGTAACACCTTCCTTGCTTAGCCGCTTGTGGTCTTTTGTCCTACAACTGCAATTAAGAGACTTTTGCAATAGAGGGGCTCTCTTTTCCATTGGCAACCCACTGGGCACCTTGATTTCCTTTTGTTTGTTTGACTAAATCATGGCTACACTCCTCCTCAGGCGTGTGCTATAAGAGTTAGAAAGTCGTAATTGACAGAAAAGGTAAACGAATCGCCTCTGCATCACACAATCTTGCGTGAACCAAAGTGAAAAATGCAATTATGCTGAACTAATTTGTTGTAAATCATCTTATATCAATTATGTTAGTTCGCTGTGCTTTAACTGATTATACTGCTTACAATGTCATAATATAACACTGCACGTGCAACAGAGATCTATAAATATTAAAGCCTCATTAAGTTTCATTGTGTGATGTTACTCCATTGTTGGCTGTTTTAACATCCGTACTTTTCATTTCTTTAATGTAATTAATCCATCCATTTAGCCAGTCAAGAGTAAATTGCTCCTTCTGGCTAGTTTTTAGCTTTAAACCTCTTTTCTACAAATTAGTATTTCTCATGTTGTTATACGTCATTATTGTGTGTGTGTGTGTGTGTGTGTGTCTTGACCATACAATGCGTTTGCCTACAAACGTGTGTGTGTGTGTGTGTGTGCCGTTTCGCCTGTAACTCCCTGCCGCAAAACGCAGGCCTCCTACAGCCGCAGTGCGAGCGCGTTGCCGTGGAAGCACTGCAGCTGTGCACCCTGCTCCTCCCGCCCGCGTCACGCCGCAAGCTCCAGCTCCTGATGAGGATGATGTCACGCATCAGTCAGAACGTGGACATGCCCCGCCTCCACCACGCCATTGGCACCCGCACTCTGGTGAGGGGCGGAGCCGTGGGCTTTGGCTCGCACCGTTAAGGAAACAGTTTTTACACTGTGTTGTAACTAAAGCTTTTTGTTGTCTTAATCATTGTATATTAGTGATGCACCGATCAGTTTTTTGTTTTTGGCAGATACTGATTGCTGATTTTGAATCCGCAAAATCGGCCGACACCGATTAATGGCGAAATAACAGCCATTTAAAGTTGTAATCCGCTATTGCAAGCTAATTGTAAGCTAATACACCAAATATATCCTAGCATTTTCCTAGATTACGGTTCTCTGTGCGCGTTGAAAGATATGTACGAATAATACGATACTTCTACACATCCCTGGCTCCGTAAATAGGAACGCACACAATGTGGCGAACACCGTAACAAAGCCGCAGTACTACACTTTGCTTAACAATGCGTTTCAATGTGTGAGGCGGCACCGCATGAGCATGAAGTTTGCAAGCGTTCTCGAGAATGACTGACCTTTCCTTTAATTGAGATCTAAGATCGGTTTTCCGTATCGACCATTAGAAAGAAATCTTGTATTTTGAGTGGAAATTGGCTGATTCTGCCAATCGGTGCATCCCTATTATACTGTATATGCATGCATGTCCTCATAGTCTTATTCATGCATTAAAACTGTTGAAAACCACTGGTCTAGTAGAGGGAATCCAGGAAAAGGCAATAGTTAGTGTTGTATTGCCTGCCTCTTGGTTCCAGATGGTGCATACGTTCTCAGGCTGTGTTCTGGGCAGTGCTGAGGGCTGTGACTTGGATGAACTGCTGTCTACCAGACTGGTGTCCTTCCTGATGGACCATCAGGACAGTATCCTATCTGTCCCCAAGTACCTGCTTAGTGCCGTCACCGACCATATACACTACCTACGCGCTGCTCAAGTATGCCCACACCTTCACATTTAGCACACTTTACTTGCATTAGTGGACAGTCTTGCCTCAAGCTGATACATAAATACATGAAGAAAGAAGTGTATGTAGCAGTGTGCTACCACTAGATGGTGCCATAGTCTAGTCCAATTAATGTGTGTCTGTAAGGACATACAATAGATGAATCGTAATACAATCATGGACATAAGAAGTATTAGTCATCTACTAGTTTAGATGTGTCTGACCCTCTCTCTCTCTCCCCCCGTAGCTTCCCGTCAGTCTGGTTTGCGATGTCAGCGTTCCGGTAACCTCCCACGCATTTTGCCGTCAGATCAGCAACGCAGAGTTTGAGGAGCAGAAAGTATTGTCCTCCCAGAAGGCCATGGAGGAGCTACTGGAGATCCTGCTGACGAACCAGAACATCAGCGAGAAAGAGCGTCACAAAAAACTCAAGCAGGTGACTGCTGACACAAAACTGCACGCAACTGTCCAGTCAAGTGTTGTATTATTAGTCCTCAAATGGAGGTGCACGGTACTATACAATTGAAATTAGTGCTGCCCACAGAGCCCCACTTTTAATAAATCATTGTTATTAGTATATAATTAATGAGCAGCACCATAGAATTGTGTGTATATTTGAATTCAGCGCCAGATGGACTGTAATAATGTCTTTCATGCTCACTAGTTCCAGAAGCAGTACCCAGACATCTACATTCGTCGGTTTCCAGCTGCAGAAGGTGAAATCAAGCAGCGCAGAAAACCAAAGATAAAACCACCCCTCCTCAACATTAAAAAGACCAAAGCTTATCAAAGCAGTATCAGGAACTAATTGATACACATGACAAAAATACTGTACATAGACATACTGACACATCCTATTCTCAGCTAGTAAAAGGCAGTAGGATACTCCTGCTTATGTTACATGCTATTTTATTGTTGATACTATTTGATGGCTTGCTATTGCCGTGTGCGTGCGTGCGTGCGTGCGTGTGCGTGCGTGTGCGTGCGTGCGCGGTTGTGTGCGTGCGTGTGTGCGTGGTGAAGGCAGGTAGCAGTATCTTCTTAGGGTAGCGGATAATTTATGTGTTTGCTGCCAAGAGGTGGTTTGATGAAGTAATCCTTCCAATGAAATAATTGTTTGTATGTGATTCTCTATTACGTTTCTCTCTCCTTGTCAATGTTGTCTGTCGGAGTTTTATTATGTGATGTGTGATTGGATTGGAAGACATTTATTAGAGTGATCTTGAGAGATACTACTGGTCCACATTGGGTACGATTTAGCTATAAGATCTTAATTTATACAAATGTTATTGTGAGTATCACTGCGAATAAATGTGTTCTATATGTAATGTGAATTCATTGTTCTCCCCTGTTTTGAATTGTATTCTCTATTATTTTATTTTGTGCAATGTATTCTGTTTTATTTTTATTTTTATGTGCACTCCTTGGTTGCATTATACTGTTTCAACCCTCAGATCCACAAATGCCCAAACCAGCTGTTTCCTCAAAACACAACTCAGCAGTAGCCGTAGAGAATGCTTTGAGCAGATCCCTGGCCTGTAGGGGAAGGAATAGAGAGAGAGAGAAGTGCAAAGTACTCATTACCAAGGTGCATGCACTTTGTTTTGAGCGTGAACATTTTTTTAACTAGATGATTCCAGACTCAAATCAAGGAATGTCCTTTTAATGTGTTTATGCAGATACTTAACCTGTAATGTATTTGCTGTATTTGTTTGCTTTCCTGTCATGTGTTATCTTCTTTGACTTGCCTCTTGTTTTTTTTAATATACATTTATTTCTTTTTTACATATTTACATCTTTATTGGGGCTTGTCAAGGAATGGGAGATTTACATTTTCCTCAGGAATTTGGGTTGCCCTGCTGCCAGTAATTCTTATGTTCATTTATTTCTTGTATTTTACAATATTTAAAAATGACTAAATAGATGTATATGCCAACAAGCTTCAGTAGGAGCTTGCATTGCCACCTGTTAAGCTTTTGATCAGTAGAAGCGATTACCCTACATACACATTGTTGTGAAATGTCTGGAATCTTCACTGTCTTTTACTTTGGAGTATTGTGTGCGCACATCTACCCGGTTTACATTACAGTTTACTATGCGAGGTTCTTGGGAAATAAACCCATTCAGTGTTTTGGTTTACCTGGTGTCCTATTTCTGAGCACAGTATATGATGCTACAATAATTATTGTTAGTCTATCTTTTATTTTAACTTAAGTAGATGACAAAAGTTATGCATTTGGTTTAATCAAGATCATAACTACATAAAAAGGAAACCGCTTCCTTTGAGATGTTAAATGTGTCCGTGCGTTGCACTAATTTAAAACCTTTTATTTGTTTGTCATTGTCTACCATCAGTGTGTTTTCATCATGTGGGACAAAAGCATGAAAATAACGCCCCTGTCTGTTTCAAAAGTCTCTCGAGCAGCAGACCAATTAAAATGGTTTGGAACATTAGCCCTCTCAGGAATTAATTAGCTGGGTTAGACCCAGGGAAAGTGTAACTAGTGGTTTATGCTAGTCTGGGCCCATGCACGTGTTAAAGGAGAACTCCACGATTGTTTGTTGTAGGGGAAGGGGTAGACGACGTTGTGCACCTAGGATCTCTAGCGTGTGGAGCAGGGGTAAGAAAATATCGATACGCCTAGTATCGCAATATTAAGTTGAGCTATACTGTACTCGTATCGATTCTCTAATTTATTTGTGAAAGGGTCCATGTGCAAAATAGATTAACCTCAAAAGAGGAAAGATGCTTGTTACCTGATTAAGTTTCCAACTTCAGTCCCTCTGTAAGTTTACAAGTGTTTATGTCATTGCCACACATTAACTATGACAGGTTTACAAAAATAACATTGCAATATATCGCCTTGCTTACAGTATCGCAATATATCACGATATATGGAATTGTGGCCCTATATTATATGTTTCATATTGCCAGACAACACAGCCCTAGTGTGGAGTAGTAAGTAGTGCCAGCCAATCAACACGTGTGGAAAGGGTGTGACCTCTTGAGGCCCAAGCCTACTGTTTAGAATGTAGTTATTTTTAACTGGATAACACCCACTGGCACATTGACACCAAAGTCATTTTTCTTGAGCTCAAATCCATAGAAAAGCATATAATATCCTTAAGATCCTTTGTCAATATCTTAACATTTCTAACAAGCGTAAAGTGCATTCAATTATCTGCCTCCATGGGCGTTGGTTACACTTTCAAACCAAGTCAGACATATGACTAATAATAGCAGAGACAAATCGAGTAGTGTACCTTTAAGCAAGGATCTGAGGCTTAGTGCTTATTCTGAGAGAGGAGCTGAGGGCCAGGCAGCTGAAAGGAGACAAAGACGTCCTGTTCTACTGGCTCAAAAGACCAGTGGAGGATGTTGGGGAGAGGAGGGGGGCACAGAGGTAGGAAAAGGCAGAGAAGTAGTAGAGAATCTGAAGGATTAGAAATCCTTTGTGTGAGTGTGTGTGTGTGTGTGTGTGTGTGTGTGTGGGGGGGGGTTCTGATTAATAAAGGAGTGGAAAAATGTGAAGTTATATATGGGTGGGGTGTTCTTGCCTCTCTCCGCATTGGCCTTAGTTTGGATGTAACTCCCAGCCACAGACTCTCTCTCACTCTCTCACTCAATTTCTTATTTCTCTACTTCCTGGAGCACTCTATTATTATCATCTTTGGTGGATGCATATAGCAAAATGGCCAGTCGGTGAGTAATTCTATCTTTTCAAAATCTGCGGTGGTTAATTTAGGGACTAATGTTTTCAACATTATCCTCAGATGGAAAGATATATGTCACAAAAAACTATTCTAGTGTATCAACTAGTTACAGTCTTAAGAGCTGGACAAAGGTTGTTCTACTGCAAGTCTAGGGGCAATGACAGGAGTACTGAAGGAGTATGTCACCAAAAGATGACCCCTACGATGGCTGCAATGTGGTTGCCCACTGATCTTGTGTTTGATGAAATGCATATTTTCTCTACAGTGACCATTAACAATTGAACACAACTCAACTCTCAACTCTACTCTTAAATCACACCTTATGTTAACAGAAACATTAATTTATCTGTGTTTTGTCCAGTGTGGAGCATCCAGCCGCAGGCTACAAGAAGATATTTGAGACGGTGGAGGAACTGAATGAACCCACACCTGCTAAAGTCACTGGTAATAAAGTGAAAGAGACAGCATGGTACATTGAATATTGGATTGGATTAAATATACAAAATGCATCACAGAGAGATAACTGAAAACGAGTAGACCTACAGTACTATCACAATTTGCAACTTTAATTTTGGAAAGCTTTTCCCTACGTGCTAATGTTGAAATTTGGTTTTGCAGTTTCTTTTAATGTGGCCTATCCTGATTTGGCTATCTGATGGGAGTGGCAGCATGACAATTGTTTATGGCTTGTTTTCAAAAAGGCATTTTGGCCAAATTACATTAGAGTATTTTTTTAAATCTGTCTGATGATTAGACTTACTATTCAGACAACACATGAATCAGACATATTTTAAGAGCAAACATGTTTACATGAATTGTGTGTGTGTTTCTATGCGTGTTTCTGAAGGTATTATACCACCATGGTTGGGTGGGAGCCTTCTGCGAATGGGCCCTGGTAAATTTGAGGTGGGGGCGGAACCTTACTACCACCTATTTGATGGACAGGCTCTCATTCACAAGTTTGACCTTAAGAATGGTCATGTGACCTATTTTAGAAGGTAAGTAGGCCTATGTATATAATTATAAAGCTGTATATTTTGTTGGCATATACATATCTTAAATTGGAGTTTGCATGCAGTTTAATTTTCTAAAAACAACTAAATTAATAAATAATAATAATAAATAAATGCTCTCTATCAAGGCGACATAAAAGCTTCTCCTTGGAGGTTTGTGAAGTCTGTATTTGGCACCTTTAATAAACCACCAGGGTTATGGACAGTAGCCATTAGTTAATTTGTGTATGTTTTTGACTATTGACTATATGACTATTTATACACTCACATATACATCAATCCACATTCAATTAGGCTACTCTTGAAATTGATTTTATTATTAGGTGTACTTTTTGTGTGTACAATTTTGTAGGCCTGTGGTTTAAACCCTTACATGCAGCTGGATTTGGAAAAGCCTTGACTTACATTTTCTAGGTATTATGTGTGTATGTGCGGGTTTGTGTAGATTCGTCAGGACAGACGCGTATGTCCGTGCCATGACAGAGAAGAGGGTGGTTATCACTGAGTTTGGGACAGCAGCCTACCCAGACCCATGCAAAAACATCTTCTCAAGGTAAGTATATACAGTAACTAAAACAATCCAGTTTGTATGGTCAAAATGTGTTCCAGCCTTTCTTCAGAGGAAAGGTTATCAAAAAGTGGACAAACTATTTCTACTGTACTGTATTTGTGCTGTATTAGCACTATGTAGAGGTATTAGTTCATAGTTCCACTGCATCTCATGATAATATAATAGTATTATCGAAGCTAACATCACCACTGACATGTGTTTAGATTTTTTACATACTTTAAAGGCATTGAGGTGACTGACAACTGCCTTGTGAATGTATATCCAATCGGTGAAGACTTCTACGCCGTCACGGAAACCAACTACATCACAAAGGTTGATCCCAATTCACTTGAGACCCTAAAAAAGGTGGGACCTGGTTGGTTTACACGCATGTACCAGAAGCATTCTAAAGGCAGTGAATAAAAAAGCCACATAAAACCATGAAACTGTGTGTGTGTGCGTGCGTGTTAGGTGGACCTGTGTGAATATCTGGCAGTGAATGGGGTGACGGCCCACCCCCACGTCGAGGCAGATGGTACGGTCTACAACATTGGAAACTGCTTTGGAAAGAACATGAGCCTGACATACAACATTGTCAAGCTTCCCCCTGCTCAAAACGGTGGGTATCCTGACTCCATAATAACTCAAACATGATTCAATTATTCCAATATTATCCACACCTAGTTCAAGGGTTTTCAGCAGTTACAGTATAATTGTAGTTTGTTTGAGTCTCATTTTCAATTTCTCTTTCTTTCTGTTTTCAATGTTTATTAGACAGCTCAGATCCTATACAGAAATCCCAGGTTGTGGTGCAGCTACCCAGTAGTGAAAGATTGAAACCTTCCTACATACACAGGTATGTTGTCAGTTTGTGTTCTACATATTCATGAGTTATGAACTCCCACTCCCCCTTTACTGATGAAATTATGAAATCAGAAATATTAGCAATGTAACCGTTTAACAACTCACATGGTGAAATTAGAGTTTGGGGTCCCGGTTTAATTGACATTCTTTACGCACTATACTTTGAGTGATAAAGTTATATAACACTCCCAATTTCAGTTATTGGTTCAGGCAAATACATTGTTACTTCAATAGCCTACAGTATGACAAAGATAATTGACTATTTTACACTTATTTACAATTCCGTTTATTACAGTGGATTATGAGTTTTTTTCCTTTTCCGGCTGTCTGTATGATGGCTGTAGTTTTGGCATGACAGAGAACTACTTTGTTTTTGTGGAGCAGCCTATTAAAATCAACCTGCTTAAATTCCTGTCATCGTGGAGCATCATGGGAACCAACTATATGGACTGCTTTGAACCTAACTACTCTATAGGGGTAATGTTCTATTCCTGTACTGATCATTGTATTTGTGTGTGTTATTAAAAGCTGTCATCCCTCCAAAAATAAGTATTTAATAGTTTTCACACGAGGGACTAAAATTATGGAAAAACTATTTTATTTAAATAGCAAAACATATTGCATGAAAGCATGTTCACGTTTGTGTACAGTACATATCCCATAAACAAACCTAAAAAGAACAAATTTAAAATTAAAATCAATAAATTACTCAAATATATAAGAAAGTAAAAACATAATAAGAAACCCATGTTATTTACATTTAAACCATCAGGTTAGGGTGTATTATGAAGTCCTGTGTTTAGTGTGTGTGTGTGCGTTTGTGCGTGCGTGTGTGTGCGCACGCAGACATGGATTCATGTGGCCAGTAGGAACCCATCTGAATATCTAAGCAGTCACAGATTCAGAACATCAGCTTTCAACCTGTTCCACCACATCAACACTTATGAGGACCAGGGCTTTATCGTGGTCGACCTCTGCACATGGAAGGGGTGGGTATGCCTCCCGTAAAACACTATAATCTAAGTCTTATCTATCTGTATCTAGCTCACCCCGCCCCCCACCCCCCTTCCCCGGTCTCTCCCTCCAGCCATGACTTTGTGTATAACTACCTGTACCTAGCGAACCTGAGACAGGAGTGGGAGGAGCTAAAGAGAGCTGCTATGAGAGCCCCTCAGCCAGAGGTGAGGCGTTATGTGCTGCCACTGGATATACACAGGGTAAGGACGCACATGCGCGCGCGCACACACACACACACACACACACACCTGTCTAGACCTATCCCCACAGACTACTACTATTAATATTTACAGTTGCCAAAATTCTCCCATCTGCCATCAAATGGAGCTTTGACACGGTAAAATACGATGTTTAGTGACAATCCTCCACTAGTCACAAATCACATAGGACAGCTTTAAAATGCTACCCAAATTAACTGAAAGCAACCACGTTGTATTTCAGTTCAATGTCACCTTGGTCACACTGGTCATGAAAATAAAGACTTATAATAATATAATAAATATAATATAATAATTATAGGATAATGTCCTAAACTGGTCCATATTGTCACATGTTGCAACCCTGTGTGCTTTGTTTTAAGAAGAACAGGGCAAGAACCTGGTGTCTTTGTCCTACACCACGGCAACAGCAGCCCTCCTTAGTGATGGAACCATCTGGTTGGAACCAGAGGTCCTTTTCTCTGGTCCCAGACAGGGTAAGACTAGCACACATACATAGAGAAGCTTCTGAGGGAGAAGCTTAGGAATAAAGTCAATAAATGTGTGCGTTCCCCATTGTCATTAAACAGGTTTTCCTTCCTCCTCCTCCTCCATTTGTAAGCCTTTGAGTTTCCTCAGATTAACTACTCCAGATGTAGTGGGAAGAACTACAGATTTGCCTATGGCCTGGGTCTCAACCACTTCATCCCAGACAGGGTAGGTGATAAAAAGGCATTATCTAGGGTTATTCCAGCAGAACAAACTCTCATTCTTGTTTGAAAGCTAAAATTAAATGTTATATTAACGATTCTTGTTGACAGTAAATCATTAGGGTAAAAAGTGATTTTTTGTGATTGTAGGAAGACATTTCAGGCTCCTTCTCTACTACTTACACTATTACTATTCAATCACAATTATAGGCTTTGCTTTCTCAGAATACTTTAATAATTACCTTTTATATTTTCAAAAGCCGTTATTATGCATACTGTTGAGGGTTGTTTGTTGATGGTTGTTGCTGTAGATTGTGAAGCTGAACGTCCAGGACAAACAGACCTTGGTTTGGCAGGAGCCAAACTGCTACCCATCAGAGCCTGTGTTTGTACCAACACCTGGTGCTACAGAAGAGGATGATGGTGGGACACGCGCGCACACACACGCGCGCACACACATTGCATTGGCCGTGGAGAATAGCTAAACGCAGCCAAGGGAAGGGTGAAAAAAACTATTAATTCCCTCCAGACTTTCCTACCAAATATGATTAAATATAATGCCAAGCAGTTTCTGGGTTTCAACTCATTACAGGATAATAAGCCATTATAAATAAATAAAAACTAGTCTATAATAATTTGGACTGACTTCCTCTAAGCCAATGTATTGAGTAGAGCTGTAGGGACAGAACCTTTAACAGGCTTATTTTTCTTCAGAGACTATCCCTAACTGTCTCCCCTTCATCTCAGGTATGCTGTTGAGCATTGTGGTATATCCAGGGGCGGAGAACCCAGGTGTGCTGTTGGTGCTGGATGCCGAAAAGATGACGGAGTTGGCCAGGGCAGAGGTCAACACCATCATCCCTGTGACCCTCCATGGCATGTACAAGCCAGCATCCTAAACTCCCTCTGAAATATGGGTAGTTACCTGAACCCCATAGAGATATATTAAGCCTTTCCTTAGTCCTTACTCTGATAAGTAGCAACTGCCGTGTCAACTGCCACAGATTAAAGGAACATTGATCTACTGACGTTTGGCACATTCGACATATTTATATCAATTTATATTCAGTACAGCTATTTTTTTAGCAAAGCAGGAGTACCCTCTTTTACAGACTGATATTGGCATTTAAAAGGACATGCTATACATACATGTGTTTATTCTAATAATGGGAAAGTGAACTCTGACCTCTCTCTTCAACCTATTTGTTGTCCCATTCTATAGTACTTCTACTGTAGCTGCAGATACTTAACAATCGTGTGGTCAGCAGTCCCTAGTACAATGCATTTTGTCTAAGTTTGTCTTAGATGCTTATTGCAATTTCCTACCCCCCTACTAGTTCACACTTTGTACTTTACCCACTTAGTAATCAGTCAGTGTCAGTTATGAAAGAGGCTCAGTTTGATTCCCTGCTCTGATTATATTTCTAACATCAATTTTTTAGGATTTAGGTTTAGGTTTAGGTAGATTTATATTTGATTCATGTTGTCTATCTGTAATTATGATTTAAATGACTTGCAGCCTATCATGGTCATAGAACTCTGACCATAACACAGCTTCTACTATTATACACTTACAAACTATGTCTGGTATTGTTAACAATAACTCCAAAACATATTTCATTCTTTTCACTGTTCGTTAATAAAAAATCTGTTACAATTCTTGGTGTAATTATATATTTTAAATGTAACCAACATTCTTTTAGAAATAATATATTTTGACAACCACTGCAGATAGAATGATCCCTCTAAGTATATTTATTAACTTGATTTGTACAGTATGTACAGTACTTTGTTATAAACAAATAAAAACTGTAAGCATTGATTTTGTTATTATTACAGCCCCATATGCCATTATGAATTATACTTCAGAAAAATTTGATTTCACATCTGACATTTTGACAACTAGGCTCTCTCTCTCTCTAT
>JAODOY010033667.1:0-21628 GCA_025399855.1 Forbesichthys papilliferus | reverse complement strand
GAAAGTATTTCATACGATTCATTCATTCATTCAGATCTAGGATGTGTTATCTTAGTGTTCCCTTTATTTTTTTGAGCAGTATATTTAAAACTCTGTGACGAAATAAAATTATGTTTATTTTCTGTGTTGGACTGGGTGTATATGCTACCGTAGTGTAGTAGATCGACAGACGGACACAGGCTATAAAACTTTAGCGACTTTTACTATGCATGTGTTGTCTCTGTTAGATGTTCAGTTTGTTTAGAGGCTTACGCGACCACTAAAGCTTTCGCTGGAGTATGCTCTCACTTATGTTGCGCACCTTTGCAACTTTCACTGTCAATTTGCATGGTCAATGGTTTGTTTTCAGCTTTGAAAAGTATGAGGATCTTTTTGCCTCGACACCTGTAAAAGTTCCAATATCCACCCATATCCAGCAGAAGACGTATCGCCTAACATTAGTATAATGATATGGTATGAAAGATGCCAACCTACAGATCATTTCACGTATGGCGACATGAGATGCATAACAACTAGGCTAGATGTGGGTGGGTTGGGGACGTAAATGCTTTACCAATTAAGCTAATTAAATTTACTGAAAACATTGGCGACAAGTCTTATTCAACTTGTCAATGAATAATCAAAACACTCTGGGGTTCAGCACCGAGTTTGAATAAGGGATTCCCAGGACGCACTTGAAAGTTAGATTTTTAATCGCATCTTGGTAAAATTTAACAGTTATGTAAATTTAAGGACTTTAGGTAAGGAAACTATATATTGGTTTAACTAATGTTATTCCAGTGTCATCGAGGGGGAGATGCTGCCATGGACCTGGACATTATATGGACAACGATGAATGGCTATTTTCATATATTAAATTAATATTCACATATTTCCTGCCTGTGAGACAGATGATGTGCTGCTGTCTGCAGACAAAAGGAATGTCCTGGTCATAACTGTAGCCTTTGTCACATCCTCAGGTGCCATCTATCAATATTTCCTTGGACTAACATCAGACAGCTTGATTCATAGTGTATAAGAGCCTGTTTGTCTGGACACAGTTACACTATTAACTGTGTAATTGCTAATTCTTGTTGCCCTATCAGCACTTATTGCATCTAAACTTTTCTGGAAGGGTGGATTCCTCCTTTTGTGATCCCGTGTCAAGGTCTTTTTATCCATGTGGTATTTTGGGATGTTTGTCTGTGTGTCCAGCCCTTTGATACTGTCAAGCAATTAATAACCCTTTAAACTCTAAGGGTCTTTTGGCCGTTTTTGACTGCTTTCCTATAATGGCTTCTAAAAGCATTTCTGTAATAGCTATCATAAATGATGTTATGTCTCTGACATCAGCACCCTCTCAGATACAATTATATCACAAAATAAAAAAAAAATTGTTACTCATGGTTTGTGTTTTTAATAATAATAACTTAGATTTATATAGCGCCTTTCAGAAACCCAAGGACGCTTAACAAACAAAACTGAGGGAGGGAGGGGGGGGGGGGATTATTGTGGAGGAGGCAGAGCGAATGGCAAGAGGAAGCTTGTTCTATAGTGATGGAGCACCAACACAGAAGGCTCAGTCAACAAATGTCCGGAGCCTGGATTTAGGGACATCAAGCAGGTCTTTGTTAGAAGACCGTAGGGACCATGACTGGGTGTAGGGATGGAGCAGATCTGTGAGGTACCAAGGTGCAAGTCCATGGAGAGATTTGTTTGTTAGGAGGATTTTGTATTTGATCCGGGACTGATCTGGAACTGGCAGCCAGTGAAGCTTCTTCAGAATGGGAGTAATGTAAAGTCCAAGTTTTGTGTGGGTTAGCATCCTAGCCGCAGAGTTCTGGACATACTGGCAGTCTGTCAGTAGCCTTGCTGGGAAGACCGAACAGGATACCGTTGCAATAGTCGAGGTGGGAGGTGATGAAGGAGTGGATGAGGGTCTCAGCTACAGAGTTGGAGAGCCACTGTCGGAGTCTGGAGACGTTCTTAATGTGGTAAAAAGCAATTTTAGTAATGTTTTTGATGTGCTGTTGGAAGGAGAGAGTGGAGTCCATGATGACGCCCAGGTTGCGTACTTGTGGGGACGCAGAGATCGAGCAGCCATCCTCATCCAGTGTGATGTCACCAACTTTTTTGAGAAGTGACTGAGGGGGCAAACACCATGAGTTCTGTTTTGTCTTTATCGAGTTTGAGGAGGTTACTGTCCAACCAGTTCTTAATGTCCTTCAGGCAATTGATAAGCGGCACTGATGGAAGGTGAGTGGATGACTTAGTGCTGATGTAGAGCTGGTTATCATCAGCATAACAGTGGAAGAGGAGTCCATGTTTCCGGATGATCATCCCAAGAGGTAGCATGTAGATGCTGAATAGTAGTGGGCCAAGCACAGATCCTTGAGGCACACCGTGTGAGACTGGGGCCAATTCAGAGCTTGTTGCCTATTGGTGAGATAGGATTGAAACCAGGAATACATAGTACCAGTGAGGCCAATGAGTTCCGAGAAGCGAGTGAGAAGAATGGAGTAAGAGACTGTATCGAAGGCTGCTGAGAGGTCGAGTAGAATTAAAATGCTGACATGGCCAGAGTCAGCTGCCATGAGAAGGTCATTTGTGATTTTGATTTGGGCAGTTTCTGTGCTATGTGTCCTGAAACCAGATTGAAAAGGCTCATAGAGGCTGTGATGGAGCATATGATGGTTGAGTTGGGCAGCCACAGCTCTTTCCAATAACTTGCATATAAAAGGTAAATTGGAAATTGGTCGGTAGTGGTTTGGATTATCTGGGTCCAGGCCATGTTTTTTGAGTGTAGGGATCACCGCTGCAGTTTTAAAGCTGGTGGGGACCACCCCAGAAGACCGCGAGGTGTTGATGATGTTGACCAGTGTGGAACCCAGAGTTGGAAAACATGCCTTCACCAAGGCAGTCGGCATTTGATCTCCTTTGCTGGTCGTGGCTTTTGACACTAGCTCCAAAACTTGAGCTGTTTTGAGCGGGGAGAAAGTGGAGAGGCAGTCCTGCGGTGTAAAGACAGTGGAAGAGTTTATGTCCAGCAGCAGCAGTGAGGTTGGTTGGGTGGAGCTGGACAGCTGCAATTGCTGGTGGATGGTTTCTATCTTTTTCTGGAAGTATTCCAGGAACCTGGAGCATAGACCAGCAGCGTCAGATTGTTGAAGAGGGTCAGGTGGGCAGAGCAGGCGGTTGATAGTGGAAAAAAGCTGTTTAGGTTGTTGTTGTTGGTTGCCAATGAGTGTAGAGTAGTAGTTAGTTTTTGCCCTGGACAGAGCATCTTTGTAGCTTTTAACATGGTCATGGTAGGCTTCTTGGTGGACAGTGAGGCTGGATTTTTTGTAGTACCTCTCCAGCCTCCGCCCTGCGGAGTTCAGCAGTGAACCAGGGAGCAGAACAGGAGAAGAAGACAGATCGAGTGATGAGGGGGGCAACAGAGTCCAGACTACGTGACAGGGCCAGATTGTAGTGATTAACAAAGTCATAAACAAAAAAAATAAATGTGCAATTTGGGGGATAGCTGATGAGATGGCCTGCAAGGGTACAGGATAGTTTGGGTATGCACACTTTTTTATGTTTCGATAGGCAATGGTCCTTTTCACACACTTTCTGTGTGTGTGCACAGAAACAGAGAACATGACAGAAAGGTGATCAGAGAGAGCTAGGTCAACAGTCTGTAGCTCGGTGGGGGTTGTGCCTGTGGAGCATACCAGGTCAGGTTAGCATGTGTGGGGCTGTTGACATGTGTAAAATTAAAGCAGTCCAGTAGTGACAAAAATTCTGCAGCGAAAACCTCACTGGAATCAACATGGATGATAAAGTCACTAAGTAGAATGGTAGCTGGAGAGGTGGGACAAATGAGAGCAAGGAGGTCCGAAAGTTCAGACAGGAAACCAGTAGATGCCTTGGGTGGGCGATAGACAAAGACCACTTGTAGCTGCAGAGGCCCGAACAGAGCAAAGTGTATGCACTCAAATGAAGAGGCATGCACTGGAAATGATTTTATCTGGATATCTGTACGATGTATGACAGCCAGTCCCCCACCACGGCCAGAACTACAGGGCTTTTGTTTGTAACTATAGCCTTGGGGGGATAGCTTGGTTAAGCACAAGAAAGTCCATTTGGTTCTGCCAAGTTTCAGTTAGACACAAAGTCCAGTTTCCTGTCAGTTATGATGTTGTGTATGAGTAGAGCTTTATTATTTAGTGAGCGAGTGTTCAGCACAGCAGCATAAATGAGGCAGACATATGGCCAGAAGTATTGGCAGGGGGATGACATCAAGAGCCGTAGATTAAATGAGTGTAGGCGCGGCCTACTCTGATGACGTTGTCGCTGAGTAGTAATGCACCAAATAGCAGGACTAGCCGGGGATGTCGCCATGTAAACAAACTTGCGTCGAGCAGCCCGGTGCGCATAGCGGGGCTGACGTAAGAGATGGAGAGATTTAATCACATCAAGGCTAACGCTACTCGGTACGAGGTGAGATTCTTGAGTTCCGAAGCAGAGTACCTAAGGAAAGCCATGATGCCGGAGGAGACCGCTAGCTTGTCCAACGCTAGCTAGCGTTAGCTTACTGGCCGCAGACCATCCACCAGAGAAACACGGCCAAGTTTCAACAAAGACTACTGTGCAGGATCAAGCCGTCATCAAGCTGTTGGCAGTTTTGGGATAGTCAGAGTAAAGCCAAGGTTTGGAAGTAGCCTGTCGACTCACTCAGCTGGAAAAGCCACTTAGTTTAGCTGATCCCGTAGTGTAGCCAGAGCACACACAAAAAATGGCAAAGTATGAAAAAGTAAATCCAACTAGTAACGTAAGAAAACCATCTTAGTGAAGCATCCGGATTAGAATCGCAGAATAGAAGGAGTTGTGCATTGTTTGTGTGTGTATAGTGTGGAGTTTTGTTTGAAATGCATATTTTGATTCCATGCCTCGACTAACTTTCAAACTCTTCTAAGTTCAAATAAAAAAATTAATAGAACTACAGCATTTTATTAATGTATGTTTATGCATTCTCATTTATAAGTCATAAGCACCATATGGTATGCTATAATATATTTATTTATATATGTTTTATTTTTGTAATTTTACTACCAAAAAATTATTTTGCTTTTAGGAGAGATTTTCGAGGTAGTTTTGTTGCCATCTTGTGCAGCCCCTGATGTAAAATAACAAAGACATATATCACTCTCTTCAGCAGAGTGTCTGGATTATGAGGGAAAAAACATGAGCTTCTAGCCTTTACTATTCTGAAGATATGATGCAAAATGTAAACTGGTCCCTCTCACTACCATTCAAAAGTATATGCGAGGCATTTTGGAGACACCATTTGCCGTTGGTCTTGTACAGCCGCTGTTTGCTGACAAACACAAGACATAGATCGATCTTTTTGACTGAATGAAGTATGAAGAAAAAAAACTGTTTCAAACTTTTACCTTTCTGAATATATGATACGAAATATAAGCCTATGCCGTTTTCAGCACAATTTTTGAGAGTTAATTTTAGAGGCAAATTTGACATTGTGCTGTAGAGCCGCTGCTATGTCGAATAACAAGCCATATACCGATCTCTTTGACGGAATATCTGGATAATGAGAGAAAAAAATAAAGTCTTATTTCTAGGTCCTACTGTCCTCTACTGTTCTGAAGATATCAGAGGTGTCAAGTAACGAAGTATAAATATTTAGTTACCGTACTTAAGTAGAAATTTTGGGTATCTATACTTTACTGGAGTAATTATTTTACAGACTTTTAACTTCTACTCCTTACATTTTCACGCAATTATTTGTACTTTCTACTCCTTACATTTTTTAAATAGCCTCGTTACTCCTATTTCATTTCGGCTTGTTTTCATTCCCGCTCGTCATCGTAAAAAAAAAAAAAACCTATCCAGATAAATTGCGCCATCCGGATAGAGGGTGAATTTGATTGTTGTTGGATGAGAAGTATACATAAACATACACCATGCCAACACCCTATTGGTTGATACGCGACCCATCGCACCTGCATATAACACAAATCATCACGTCACACTCAGCGAGGAAGGAGCTAGGAAATAGCAGAGACTCTAGACAAGACAACTTGAGCAAAATGTCCCAACCAAGCACCAACAAGGAGGTTTGGTAGCCAGGAAGACCAGCCAACCCTTCTACATCCCTGGCCGTACCTGGAAGAGTTTTTCAAAATGGTTTTCATTCATTTAATTTGTTTGCAGGATAACGTGGCATACTGGTAACTTTGTGTGGTCACAAGATGAAACTGCAGTCTATTATAACAGGGCAGTTACTTTAGGCTGTAGCTTTGTCAATTGTAGTGATGCAGAGAGCAGCACCAAATAAACTACTACTATATATAAATAATAAATAAATAAATAAAGGTTATACTAATAACCATATAAAGGTGATTCTATGCACCATTCATATTTGACCATTAAAATGTTGAACATTATAAAGGTGTTGATTGAGAACAGGTGGCAGGTGTCGTGTTACCTGCTCTCCTGAGGCAGTGTCCAAGAACTGAGACTGCAGCTGATTGCACAGTGCCAACACCAGTTCCCTCATCTACAAGAAAGAGGGAAAAATAAGGCCAGCAGCATTCAGTCAGTCAGTGGAGGCCACAACCAACCTGATATGTCTTACCTTCTTGTCCAATTTGGAGATGATAAAGGCGGTGGCTGCCGGCTGGGTCTCTTTGCTGCTAAGCCCCTCAGTCGCCCATATGCTGATCAGCTGCTCGGGCCGCTGGGCCGCAAATAACTGTCCTAAGAGCTGTGAGGCCGTCAGCCACACCCAGCAGTGGGGGTAGCGCAGATGGGACTGCACGTGACCTGAGGTGGGAGTAGGCATGTCACGATAGCCATTTTCATTGGCTGATATATTGTCCCAGAAATAATTGCAATAAAAAATATTATGAATCATGTAAACTATAATACATTTTATTTAGGACGCCATTCAAAGCACTCAAGGTCACCTTACATTGCAAATACAGAAATAAAACATTTGGCTGAGACATACTATAGTAATAGACATTTGACCAATGCAGGTATATACACATTCTAGAAACAAGACATTTAAACCAAAAAGATTTGGTAAATTAGGGCGTTAATAAATTACTTATTTTATTTTCGATTTGATCCATCATTTATTTTGGGATTTTATAGTTACAACAGGGCACATTTGTGCAATAGAAGTGCCATAACAGGGTACCTGCACCATTTGTGACATCAAATATAAGACCACAAAAAATAAAAAATATAACAACCTAGCCCCTATAGTTATCATGTGCAAATAGCCTTTTATATTGGCATTCACCATGTTTTATTACTTGATTTTATTGTTTGCCACGAAATTCCAGAGTTTCTATGGGGGACTATCTAATTGATAAAGCCCAATGATTATCCAGAAGCCATCCCCATAAAGTTGAAATCACAGCAGAATACTACAATGTTACTGCTGCAATACATTGTGTTCCAAATTATGCAGATTATATTTGAAATAAAAAACAAAATGCACTGTTCCACATTATTAAGTAGGCCAGAGCAATATAGGAAAGATAAAGGATCTCTCTGCTGCGGAAAAGTATCAAATAGTGCAATGCCTTGGACAAGTTATGAAAACATTAGATATTTCAAGAAAACTGAAGTGTGATCATCGTACTGTAAAGAGATGTGTTGCCGATTCAGAGCACAGACAGGTTCGTGCAGACAAAGGCATAATGAGGAAGGTTACTGCCAGACAGAGACATTGCTCGTCATTTTAACAAAAATCTGAAACATTTATGGAAAAATGTAAAGTTGCTGTGTGATGGGATGCAATACTAACAAGGTATAGAACCAAATATTAAGTTTTATATCGAAGCATTTAGACATAATTAATAGTAAATGCAGGCAGTCAGAAATCGAGAGCAAACTATAGCAACTGGAGGGAAACACATCCAGCTCAAGCAGTATGTTAATTCCGTGACCCATCTGAGTTAAATACATTTGATCTTTCACCACGATTTTTTTCACGCCATGCCAACCAGCAGCTTTTAGGCATTCTGACGATGGAGATGCAATAAAATAAACGTGATATTTGGCAAGTTATTGAGTGCACCATATTTCTGTTGCCTCAGCCTTACGCAAGATATAGTACCAGTAGTGCATTATTTTTGTAAACAGTAGATAGGTTTATCTTATTTTAATAAAAGTGACTGCATTTCATTCCAGTGTTTTGGTGGCACTAGAACACATTAATACGCGCACTCTCAATCTGGTCTGCATCTGTTCTTATGCTCATGTCTGACTGATCGCAGGCAGCGCCACACACACAAAGATAGCAGACAGCGACTGGTGATAGGTGTTTTTCCCGATGACTGCATAATTCAAGCCAACTACGTTAATAAATGCGAAAATACGGCATTATTATTCTCTTCAAGGTTTGTTTAATAGCCTATTTAGCCAAGCAATGAACCTGGTTAAACCAATCCCAAAGAATAATGAATGTTACATGACAATAACGGAAACAAGGTGGGTTCAGAATATTCGAACAGTTACCCGTTTGCTTCGACACACATTATTTACAAACATTGTTCGCGGCGACACATTTAGATTGAGGAAGGGTGACAGTTTAAATCTAATATTTTTGGAATGTTTACAGAAAATTTAAGTTCAAAGCAAACATGTTCACCACGATTCTCACCGCTTATTCTGGACACACCTCTCTATATCATTCTGCTACTGTACCGGTTCAAGTTTCTACCGCTCTACATAAGAAAACATGGAAGTGTATCACTGCAAACCTGATAGGAATATAGTAAGTTGACATTTTACCGTTTTTTTAATGTTAACAAATTTGGGTTTGCTCTATAAGGCATGCTACCCACCCACATGCTTTAACAATCTCTTAAACAGTTTCATTCTAAACCACTATAACGTTTCTGCTCCTTATCAGAATGTACAGTAATTTACAGCCTGCCTATACCACGACAGTAGTGTGGATGCTTGTTTTGATGGTGCAATGTTTTGTTGTGGTGTATCGTAGTTCATCCGTACGAATCACTCCCCATGGTCCTGACATGTTTTGAAGCGCTGAATGTTCAGTTTTCACGTGATCAGGGCATGAATCAAATCAGCGGCTCGCTTAGAAAATAAAGCAAACATACGCACAAAAGGGCTGAACGCGCAGAGCGTACATTAAGCTAAAGTGCCAGCGTTTTCAGTTGTCTTTTCTCTGCCCTGCCAATACTAATGCAGAGAATTTATTCAGCTTCACATTAACTGTGCTTGAGTGTGCTGCTACGAGCTATGCTGAATATCTGCATGACTGGTTGTCTTAAACTTTGGCACTCGGCCACAACAGCACAACAGCGTGTGATATTAGTTTTTAACAATTATTTGTTAGGAGTAGGCATAAAAAGTGACAGATTAAGAATGGTTTGTTTATTTAATATATTTGGCTGAGCCAACACACAGGAATAAACTGCCATGCAACACAAACATTTCCTGCAGATCTACATTCTACTTTGTGTCTTTTTCCCCCTGGTGACCATTCATAATTAAACTGAAATGTTATTTGTGGAGAAATGCAAATCCATGACACGATCCGTCCCGCCACTAGTTACTATATGTTAAAAGGTTCCATGTATAGGTTAAACTACTACTGTCCCTGCTTCCCTTGTTGACACCTTTACACTAGATTTAGTTAGCCATTACACCCTTGACTTTTCTTGTCTGCTCTTAAGATGACAATAATATTGTAATATTGCTATTATTTCTAGGACAATATTGTTAAAACAGTTATCGTGACAGGCCTAATTAGATCTATTGATCACAACTTGTTCTGTTTAGTCCTCCAGTTAAAACAATTATAAGATTCACACTGATAAGAACAGAATATACAGAAATGTTTCTATTTTTTGTGGAATTAGAAACAGATTGCATGTTTATTCCACTACTTGTACTGTAGGCTACAGTGTACAATAAAGATAAATGTTTTCTTATGCAAATGCCCTTAAAGTTAGTCTCTATAGAAAGAATAATTTGTCATCTCTCAAGAGCCACTAACTATGTTGGAGTCTAGCAAGCATTTATGTTTATATTATGTACAGAATTTATAAGGAAAAACGACATTACTATATACAGTAAGGTAATAAAGTGTTTGATCCCTTGCTGATTTTGTACGTTTGCTCACTGTCAAAGAAATGATCAGTTTATAATTTTATTGGTAGGTTTATTTGAACAGAGAGAGACAGAAAAACAAAAAAGTCAAAAATGCATGTAAAAAAATGCTCCCAGGTGTCTTTTTTTCAGGTAACGATCTGAGATTAGGAGTACACTATTAAAGGAAGTGCTACTAATCTCACTTTGTTACCTGTATAAAAGACATGTCCAAAGAAGCAATCAATCGATCAGATTCCAAACTCGCCACCATGGCCTAGCCCTAGACCAAAGAGCTGTCCAAAAATGTCAGGGACAAGATTGTAGCCAATCAGCTTGGTGAGAAGGTGACAACAGTTGGTGCAGTCATTCGCAAATAGAGGAAACAAAATAACTGTCAATCTCCCTTGGTCTGGGGCTGCAAGCAAGATTGCACCTCGTGAAGTTGCAATGATAATTAAAACGGAGAATCACTCCAGAACTACACAAGAGGATCTTGTCAATGATCTCAAGGGAGATGGGACCATGGTCACCAAGAAAACAATTGGTAACACACGACGCTGTGAAAGACTGAAATCCTGCAGCGCTCGCCAGGTCCCCTGCTCAAGAAATCACCAATGAACATCTGAATGATTCAGAGGACAACTGGGTTAAAGTGTTCAGATGAGACCAAAATAGAGCTCTTTGGCAACTTGCCATGTTTGGAGGAGGGGGAATGCTGCCTATGAAACCAAAAACACCATCCCCACCATCAATAATGGTGGTGAAAACATTAAGTTTTGAGAGGGGGGGACAGGATGGGACAACAACTTTACAGCATAAAAGGACTGATGGAGATGTACCGTCAAATCTTGGGTGAGAACCTCCTTTCTTCAGCCAGGCCATTGACAGTGGGTTGGGGATGGGTATTCCAGCCTGACAATGACCCAAAATACACAGCCAAGGAAACAAAGGAGTGGCTCAAGAAGAAACAAGGTGGCCAACTACTACAAGAACAGTCTGACCTCTGTGATTGCCAACAAGGGTTTTGCCACCAAGTACTAAGTCATGTTGTGCATCTCATCAAAATGAAAAATGTCCGGAGCTGATCGCAGCCACTCTAGTCAATGCTCACACGTCACGTGTGGTAGAAGTGTCCCAGAAGCGCCTCTCCGCTCTGCTTCGCTAAAGATAGGCACCGTGTCTACTTGACGGACCAAAGTGTGCAGACTACACTGGTAGTAAGAGGCCAAACATGGAAGGATTTGACATCTGGGGAAATTAGTTCATTTTATACATTTAAAAACAGTTATATGACATCACAAATACATTTTTTAAGAACCATTCCATAAAGGACCATGGTGTGGGATGGACTATAATTGCAGTCCTTTTTGGGAGTGGAAGTGAGTGAAGGTAAGTCAATGTCAGACAGGCAATGTAGTTTTTGTTGATCTCGCCAATACAACTGCCTCGCAGTGCTACGCTTTTGAAATGCTCCCGATGGAAGTTGACGCTTCGAGAGGACAGAACAAACACGTGTCGGAGCCGGAATGCAGCACACACGTGCCCGGTGGAATCCTGGCGTTAAACTAGCAAAGGAAACCTGCTTTACGTTGTGTCATATTTTGATTACTGTCCCTTCAAGACATGTTGGTTTAACACTGTTTCTGTATTTAACATCTAGGAACACAACTTAATTTATGACAGATCATTTTCAACTTCTTTCTTCTACTACTTAGTGAAGCATTACGGAGTGCTGCGCAAGTATTTCCCTATTAGCACATACGCACTTGAGTCAACGAGTTGTGTGTAAAATGTGTATCACACTCAAAGATGTGACTACAGTAAAAGTGCAAAAAATAGCCCGGGCTTTGATTTACTCAACCACTAAATTCAACGGTCCTTTCTTTGAGACAGGTGTACATAGGGAACAGGCGTTTAATAACTTGAACACAACATTGTCAGCTAAGAAAATATTCCACGCTAACACTCCACATCAGTGCAGTGGGGAGGATTAAGACACAGACTGCCAGTAAACAAGCAACAAGCCATAGATGCAATAGGATTTTAGCCCACATATAGCCTACACTAATGTAAAATAGGGTAAAATGTTTAACAAAATACATTTTGTAGCTAAGAAATGAAAATAAGCATTAACATTGCAAGACAAAATTCAGTCGTGAGAAATCAGCACTGGACAAGATTCACAATCTGGATTATTTTTAATGAAAAAAGTTAGATTGTTTTCATCTGTGGACCCGTAATTACAGACTAAAAGAAATGTAATGGCCATTCTGATTATGAGTTTGAAACGTCAAAGGTAGGGAGCGAGGCTACTTGCTGTTTCTTTCTCATTTAACCTAACTATATTGATACATCTCAAATCATTTCCAGTATTAGGCCACTTTGGAGCTCATATTTTTAGAAAAATGTACTGAATAAATTAACAAATCTAACATGTGTAGCGCATGTGTTGGTCTACTTGCCAGTCTCCTGATTCTAACTGTGGTGATATCTGGATATTAATTATTCATCCCAGGGCACGAAATAAGCACAAGTTAAGTGCAGATAAGGAAAAAGACGCCTTACTCGTCATCTGCGTCTCCTCACACTATATGACAAAGCTTTTTATTTATCTTATTAAAAATATATGCACGATCTACGGGTTATCTGTGCGCGATATATGCAGCTTAAATCGAGCCTATCTGACAGGTGGCAGATCTTTTCCAGGTCTGCCATGTGAGTGCATGCTTGTGAGACACCTTACCCCAGATGTCACAGAGGGTGTCTTGAGGCTTGCTGAGCTCCAAGAGATTGCAGTGTTTGACAAGTTTGGTGATGAGAGTCAGATAGCTGAACAACAGTCGATCTGCCCCTTTCTCATCCTCCTCTTCCTCAATCTGACACACACAAACACGCACACACACGCATATTATTTGGGGAAGATTTCAAGACAGCTGAGTCTTCTTCACCTATTTGGAATTCAAAACTTACATTGTCATAGTTGTCTGGGTGGATTGCCTTCTCTATGATGGGCAGTAGATCACCAAGGCGACGGGCAAAGCTCTCACCCTCCACCTCCACAAACAAGCCACACACCTGTGCCCCAAGGCGTTGCAAATTGGCCTAAGAGAGCAAATATGTCAAATATAGTCCTTGCAGTGGGAGTATCTACAATATGTGGTTGGATGTAAAACTATGACCACACAAGCATGCCAACAGGTCTACCATATAGACAGACTGACTAGAATGTACTGAATTAACCTTTTTGGCAGCCAGCCAGGTGCGGACAAGCGAGTACAGGCTGTTTTGATGATTCATGTTCAGTTTCTCAAGCAGGCCCTTGATGGCCAGGGAGGCCATTTTCTTGCAGCGCACCGAATCATCATTGATCATGGCCAGTGCCAGTGGGGCAAAGAACAGTCCACTGTGGTCCAACAGCAGGTTCTTAAAAAGACAACCAGTCACTTAGCTTCCCTGACATTCAATGGGCAGTATTTATTGTGTATGTGGGTCAAACTTAAAACACAGCTAATAAGTATGTGAAATGAAGGTACATGCACGTATAATTTTGAAGATTGAAAATCTGATTGACAACATTAAGATACTAGTAGATGCTGTGTGGGCATATAAAACTAGGGGTGAACGTTTTTGGAAAAAAATCTAAATGCGATTTTTCTGCAATTTTAGTAGATATTTAAGTTTAGTGTATATGTAACATTTAAAACATGTTATGGAGCATTACCACGAGAGATTAAAAATATGAACTGCCCTATACTTAAATGAAAGATGAGAGCATAAAGATACAGGATTAATTTCTTTAAGCATGGATTTATTGCATTTTAGGACATGCGACAACAGTCCGTGCACCTTAGCAATGTTATACTTTTTTTTAGATGTGCTCGAGCATGCCTAAATGGCATTTCAGCATCCCTATAAGAATAAATAAAAATAATTTTGATTATTATTTTCTGAAAAACAATTTAGTCAACATTTAAGCTCTCTAAAGTTACATTTTCACTTGGAAAATATGCCCAATATCGGCAGACAATATCAATAATCAATAATTATTGTGCATCCCTAGCATGCGTGTGTAATTGACGGAAGAATTCATAGGCTTGAGGGATAGAGAGTTACTGAGCTGACACTGAACTGTAAGTGTTTCTTTTCTGTGTATGTAGTACGTGAATACCTGGGGGAAAGTCTGAAAGATGTAGGCCAACATCTCTAGGACAGACTCCCTGCCTGTGTCGTGCTCATAGGCCAGCTGAGCCACCACAAAATCCAGGTGGCTTCTCAGTTTCTTTCCCAATGGGTAGTCCAACAGGTACTTTAGATAGATCTGGCAAATGGAAGCACACAGAAATTGCATGTACTTTTTAGATTAGGCATTTCCACTAGAGTGGATGGAGACATTACACAACCTCACAGGGCTTAAATACAACCAGATCCACAGAAAACAATTGATTCAGGCAGTTCCTTAATACATACACTGTCAACTATTTTAATAGCATTACATTGTCTAAAATATAAAAACAAATAAACTACAACAGCAAAATAAAATATATCACAAGCAAACCCTAAACACTGTTTAGAGAACCACTGCCTGTAGAGTGTGTACTGTGTAATATGTCCTTTTTTGGTGCTACACTCATTTGATTTCCTGCATTTTCAACAAAATACCATTACAAAGTCTAAGCGACAAGTCAATGTGAGATGTGAGCTGTGAGAGGTGTTCTTTTGTGTTTTTCAGATGGTGGATTTGGTAGTCCTATTTTCGCAGCTTGTTTTGGTTAGTTTACTTGTGGGTTCTGTTTTGGTAGTTTAGGGGGCAACTCTGGGTCTGACGGCCCATGATGTGGTTGGCCCGGAGTCTGTCCCTACTTGATTTTTATTTTGGCCGGATCCCAATCGCCTTTCTGTTTACTTGGTTTTGGGTTGGGGTTGTTGGGTTTGTTTAGTTAATTTAGTTAACTAAATGTATATATATAATATATATATATATAATATAATTGCATGTGGTTAGGTTGGGGTCTACTCTGGCCGTTTTTTTACAAGCCAGCTTGGGTGGCCGTAACAGTGTGTGCGAGGTGTGTGTGTGCGCGTGTGTGTGTACCTGTCTGCAATGGACTCTGATCATTGAGTTACTGCCAGAGACTGAGAGCTTGGCCACTTTCTTCATTAACTGTTCCATCTCTGGGACCACCAGCTTCCTAGAAAGGATGGCCTGGATGGGGGCCCAACATGATATATGTTCCACATGAACCACAGAATGTCAGCTCAGAATAATGTCAACAACAAATGTCAAAATACTATGCGGTAAAGTATATTAAAGCAGTGGTTCTTTAACTTTTTGTATCTTTTTTGGATACAATTTTAAACTTAACAAGCTTTCATTAGTCTCAGTTCCAAAAGCCAGCCTCTGTCATGATACAGGGGTATGTTCATTTCACTGGCATGGGAAACTTGCTCATCTGTTCAAGTGCAACATTTTTTCCTTGATTTATAAAAAATAAGACAAATAAGAATAGCCTATTTAAATGTGGATATGTGTTAATGCATTTAATTATTCTAATTACATACTGTAAGTTTACAGTAGGGGTGTAATGGTTCTGAAACCGAAACCGCGATACTAACGTCCACGTTTTCGTGTCGCGGTTCCAGAATACAGAACCGCGATGCGCACAGATGCACACCCAACCTGCTACAGATGCAGCCTGTTGAGCTCTCACACGTTGATACTGTAATTAAACTATAATTTTCAGTTCACCTTTAGGTCAACACTAGATTAGAACCACTGAGCCGTTTTATACAATTTAGTCACAATACAAAGCAATATATACAATGCATGTGTTCTAATTCATGGAATTAACCCCCGTCACTACGATGTCAGATGTCAACTATTCTATTGCCTTTGCTTCTTTACTTACTGATACTTCTTTACTAAACAATGTGGAATAATATCACACTTAATTTAGAAACAATGCTTGTGTGTGTCATTTTGCTGAGAAATGACAAGACGTGCAGCGCACAGACACACAAATACTGTATTGTCTTTGTTGCTGGGTTAGGCATGACACAGCAGTTACCTTTCTTGTGGGTGCTTCTTTCACGAAACCTATCTGACATTAATAAAATATCCATGGTATGAAAACTGTCCAAAATGTTCCAGGTTATTTTTATTCTGTCTGTTTTGCCATCATGTAGTTCCAAACTATTCAATAGTCTGTTTGCATTTTGTAACTTGTAGCAATGAAGCTACAGTGTTGTTCTTAGTATTCCAAATTGTTTTACATTTTAAAAAGGTGTCTATTTTAAACATGAATATAGCAGCAAACAATTGCTATTTTCTATGTTAAGAATATAGTGGAATATTGTCCTTAGCAGGGTGTTGTAACGTAATCCGATCTAATCTTTTTTTGTTGGTTTACCTAGTGCTGGCGCTACAGCATAGTGCACATGTGTGGGCGGCAACAAGAAGTGTCCTTGTTTGGTTTAGAAGCTGGTGCTAGTGTGCCATCTAATGGCAGAAAGTATATAAAAACAATAAGACTATTCTACTGAATGTAATCAAGGCCAGAAAAAATTCCACGATTATACCGCTCAAAAAAAAGAAAAAGATAAAGAAAACAATCACATGTTTACCAGCTGGTTTAAACTCAAGAACACTATTAACTAACATTCACATTTAGGCCTAGGTGCACCAAAGCTGACCTTGTATGTCAATATGTTACTCTGTCAACCTTTTGAGTTTAACTAGGCATAGGCCTATTGTTGTTCAGAGAGCAAAAATACAATCTATTTTTAGATCAGCGGCGGCGTGCATTGTTAACAAAGCTCAGTGTAATTAAAAGTAAAAATACAAATGAACCGTTTAGGCTTATAACACTTGAAAACTATATTGTTTTAGCGTGGCTTAAGCTCTAGCTCAGTGTTTCTTAACCTTATTGGAGGTACTGAACCCTGCAAGCTTCATCAGTGCATTCACCGAACCCTTCGTAATTGGAAAAATAAAATATGATTTCTTCAAAACATAGGTATATATTGTATTTGTGCACAAAATGAACCATGCATCAGTTGCACACAAAATCACTGTTCAAAGAACAAAACCTACAAAACATGAATTTCACACTAAAACAAAACTCAATGAATATTTATTGCAAATCAATGTGACTTTTGCTGTTTCATAAATGCGCGGCTTCACCTTGGCAAGTGCCACTCTCATGATTTTCGCAACAAAGGCCAGGTTTTACAGACCTGGATTAAACCTAGTCCTAGACTAAGAACAATTTTCAATGGAGATATTCATTTAATTTTGCATTTAGTCTTGGACTAGCCTTAATCCATGTGTGTGAAACCGGCTAATAATCTGTTCTTTTTCTTAGATTTCATGTCTACCATCCTCGCAAAGATACGTTTTAACAAACGGCTTTCTTAGCAATTAGGGTATAGTACGATTTGGTGACACCAAAATGTTGAGAGCGTTGTTGTTCTGAAGAGTTACTGCTGAAGTTCAATGATTTCATTGAGGTATTCATCGTTGACACCTGCTGTCGCAACACTTAATTTGAACAGCTCTCTGGTGGGGAAGTATGATGGATTTGGGTTAGGGAAGAAACAAGAAACAGACGCCTCAAAGAGGTGAGAGGTGAGAGAAGAAGTGTCTCGTCAGTTCTGGCATGCTTGCATTTTCAGTAAAGTTAAAAGTAAAAGGGTAAAATGCTCAACTTGCCTTGTCGCAGTTTTCTTTCTTAAAATGAGGCCACACTTTTGACCGTTTAGCGAAATCTTTCACACTGATGTAAATGTATGCAAGGTTCTGAAATATAATGAAGCAATGACATGTACAGCGTGATAGGCAGATGGCTACACATCAGCTAAAGCTCTAATAACTAAATCCCATTTTGGAACAGACTAGCGGAACCAAAATTCTCTTTATTTTAAGGGTACCCGGTTCCTGCCATTTTGTATTCGGTTTTAACTTGGAACAGAGTTTCGGTACCCAACCCTATACACTTTTACTGTTTATTGAACGAAAAATTCAGTTGGGATTTCTAACGAGTGTACACTGAACAGAATCCGTTTTGATTGAAGGGGAGCGGAATAACCACCCCATCAAGCTTAGCCGTTGACAGAGGTACCAGTGACTGGGTGCCTTCCCTGCCAAATAAAACTGGTCAACATTGAAATCGTCACTGACTTAAAAATGGCCCTTATCTGTAGTATCTTGGTGTGCTGAAAACAAATATAACCATGAAAAATGTTTATTAACTCTCGTTTTGAAGATATTTCATATAGTTAATTTTCTATCTTTCACCATGTTAATGTATCATCCAGTAGGACTGCAACAACATCCTAAATAAGCCTAGAATCATGTAATATTGCATCGCATTGCATACCGTCATGCACACATCATCCAGAGTTGATTGCTCATTTTCTGATGCAATACTACTGCCAGGCGGCTGATGAAGTAAGCTAGCGTCAGCAGTGTACTATATAAATCCCAGTCAGAAAGGTTGAGCATTTAAAATATTTCAAACTTTGTGTGAGAAAGTTTAAGATACTTTTACATAAAACTGTTATTTTATCTATTTATGTAAAATACAGAATAATGCTAATTACATTCATTTATTGCAGATTACAAAAAAACTAGAGCCAATTTTGCAATTTGACTGTCATATTCGTGTTAAGCACATACGAAATTGATAAGAAATTACTTATTTCAGTATTACTTTTGTAAAAATGTGTTGATCAGTGATCATTTTATGCTTGTAAGGATATTAACGTGGGCTATGTATGCGCCAACTGTCAATAATGGTTTGTGACAGACGCAGACTTGGCCAAAGAAGGCAATTGTTTTTCCCCAAGGAGGCCTTGGGGAAGACCCAGGACTAGGTTGAGACCTCTGACAGGATAGTCTAATGGTCTGGGTGTTGGGCTCCATGCCGAAAGGTTTTGGGTTCGAACCATGGTGTTGACCTACCTGTAAGCATCCTTGAGCAAGATGCCAAATCCCTAACTGCGGATGGTTGGTTGCATGCAATCACCATTGATCTATGAATGTGTGTGTGAATGTGATGAAAAAATACTGTACAAAAGTCATGTTACCTTTGAGTGGCCAAAAGGTTATATAAATGCAGTCCATTACAAATGAATAATCCCATTAGAGGTGTCAAATTTACATTTAGATTTCTTTCAATATACCAGGTAGTGCACAACACTACCTGCATCCCTTGACTGTACGCCTTAAGGTAGGCCGTAGGATAGGTGGCTACCGGAAGCCTACTGCGTAGAATCCACATAGGTACGATGCAGAAGCATATAAATGGGCCTTTAAGTTGCTTTTTCTGTACTGTTTTTACATAAGGTTACATTTGGACCACCAAATATTTACTCTGGCTCAATATACATGTTGGGGCTTGGTGGCCTGTGAGGCCACTGCTTAAAATATGAGCATTAATTAATTTGTATTACAAATACTGATTCAAATACTGATTCATGGAATTCCTTCATGGTGTACCTTCAGCAGACTAAAGGCAGTAGCCTGCCGTGACTGGTCATAAATATCTTCCTCAGCATATCCTAGAAGCACTTGTAGTTGAGTCTCTGATATTTTGCTGGTTTCCATGCTCTTAACCAAGATGGTAATGGACTGAAAAATAAATAGAGGAAAGATAGTCAATCCAAATGTATATTTCATAGTTGGTTTTGATATGATTGAATGTCAATGTGAACCCTACTTCTATATTTATTTATTAGTATCTTATCTTGCATGTCTGTGATACGTTTCTCCAACTAATACAGTATGTAAAGCCTGACTTAAGATACACTGACAGTATATGCTGGGAAATATAGAGCATATCCCAGGGTGCAGTATAAACAATACTAGTAGCAGATCTTACTGTTGCACATCTAAACTTTAAATATTGACAACATTCAGTACAGTGGACTGATGCTTAAAACGGGCTTAAGATGTAACATAAGGTAAATAATATGTTGGAATTTGTTTGCTTTCAGCATTTGCTTTGTTCACTAACGCTGTTCAAGTCATGTGTGCAAGTGTGTACGCGCCTGTGTGCGCGCACGTGGGGGTCACCTTGAAGCAGTTTTGCACCAGCAGGTAGTTCTCTCCACGGGCAGCACCTGCTTTAGTGTAGTCCTTCAGCAGGACAAAGAGCTGCCTGGTCATCTGAGCGCAGCTCTGCTCTACAGCTGGCAGGGGGAACTTCAACAGCCATGTCATTGCTACCAGGGCCTCTGTGATAACCTGGGGGGGCAGGGGAGGGGAAGCAACTCTGATTACATTACAAGCACTGGTTTGGCTCAACATGACTCCCACAGCCAGCCCAGCGCAGTTGGGATTTGCAATGCCCATGGTTTTATTTGCTGCAAAAATACGATGATATGACTTACAGTGCCCCGGAAATGTTACACAGCGTTTAACTTTTCCACATTTTGGTATGTTACAGCCTATACCAAAATGGATTATAAAAAAAAAATTAAGAATCCTCAGAATTCTACACACAATACTCTAAATAAATGTTTGAAAACATTTTTTTTAACATAATGTACATAAGTATTCACAGTTTTTGCTAAAATACTTAGTTGAAGCGCCTTTAGCTGCAATTACAGCCTCAATTCTACTATACAGGCTTGATTGGAGTGTTGCAGAAATAGTTGTCCTGGAAGGTTCTCCTCTCACCACGGCGCAACACTGGAGCTCTGTCAGAGTGACAATAGGGTTCTTGATCGCCTCCTTGACTAAAGCCATTCTCTCCTGATGCATTGAGACCTTCAATGCTGCAGAAATCTTTCTGTAGCCTTCCCCAGATTTGTGCCTCGATACAATCTTGCCTCGGAGGTCTACAAACAATTCTTTGGACTTGGTTGTAATCTGACATGCACTGTCAAGTGCTGGGACGATTAGTTGACGTAACCTACGTCACCAGTTACGTAAATACCTCGATTTGCTGTTGTACTGTAAGTACTGTGGACTTGGCAATGCCTACCTAGAAAATGTATACTCTGATCTGATTATGAGAGGCAGCAATGCAAAGTCTTCCTGAAACTAAAATAAGAGGACAAATGTGTGCAGCACTAGCATCATGGTGTAGCCTACCTACTTTAATACATCCACTGATGTCTCTGTAGATCAACTTTGCCTGGCTAAAAGACCGCGGCGCGTTAAATACCAGGCTAGCCCCATCCAACAATGTTAGCAACTCTCTGCTTGATGCAGCACGTGACATGTTTTTGGTTTGGGCAGTGATGTGTTCCAGATCACTGGCCATGTGGTTCTGGGAGCGGGTCATTGCACACTGGTGTAGTGTGGGTTGGGTGGTTGGATTATCTTTCCCCGGTTTGTCGCTCTGGTTTTGTGGGGTGGGTTACACGACCGCCCGTGGTCTGGCCTGCTGATCTGGTGGCACTTTTTTCGCTGCCGTGGGTGGGGCTTGAGCGACGGTATCGCTGTGGTATTGAGTGACTCAGTCCGCGGCTCACTTCTACATTGCCTTCAGTGTTCTGTCTTCTGATT
>JAODOY010033657.1:9659-21629 GCA_025399855.1 Forbesichthys papilliferus | reverse complement strand
TATATGCTATATATACTATAGTATTAACACATTCATTATTACATCATAATAATGACAATAAGCTTATAATTTTATTTTATTAATTGAATAATATGCATACATCATAATAGGCACGGTTTCCTAGCCCAACGTGGGCTAGGTGGTGCCTTGTTTGGTCTGGCAGAGCAGTTATTAATGATTTCAAGTATTACCCATAATGCCCTTTTACCCTATCACACTGTAATCTTGGAATCCATGGCGTAGGTGTTTGTGGAGTTTCTGTATATGCAATATCTAGGTGTTCCATGTTCCATGTCTCCACAATTCAATTGTAGCTGGTCAGAATACATTGTGTACCTCAAAGGTCAGTTCAATATATATCAAAGCGATCCATTGCTTATGCAGTATGAACTATACATTCAGGTGATCTGCTGCCTCGTCGTTCCAAACACAACTCTAAATGAGAAGAAAATCTCCCAGATCATGGGAGAATAAGACCTCCTGCTGACTCCACAACAACGGCTCTATAGCCCTCACAATGGCTGTTGTTGCTATGCAACACGTGTGACATGATTTGAGTGTGGCATTCTTATATACTCTGTTTACCAGGATCATCCCCGGAAAAGGAAATTCATGAATAATAAAGTTAATTTTAAAATAAGGTGGAACAGTACTGACTGTACTTATATTTTTGGATGATGGTTTAGTCGACTGGGCAGAGTAGAAATAGAGTAAGACAGAACATGATGAATATGAGACACACGGACAGAAGGAATGGCAGTAGCATGCAGGCATGGACGTCATGTTAATTCTAAGCTTTGGGAAGGTCACAGCTTCCTGTGGACGTAACATTTTCATCTTACGGCTGGCCTGGGCCACAGTGTGGAGCTGGTAAGTACTTAAATACAAATACTAAAATACTGTACTTAAGTAGCTTTTTCAGGTATCTGTACTTTACTCAAGAATGGTTCGGACAATTTTTTGCATTTACCCCTTACATACACAAATATCTGTACTTTCTACTCATTACATATTCAAAACAAGCTAGTTACTTTAGTATCAATGCGTTTGGAAACAATGGAAAGGAATTGTTAATATATTGGGTATAAATGAGCCTAAGAGTGATTTCAAATACTAGAGAAGAGAAGAAATACTATCCCTGCTAGGCCTTGGCGCGTATTACGTAAATTATGTAACAAGATGAAACAGACAAGAAAGGCTCTTTCTATACGTCTACTGTAATTAATTCAGATTTACCAGAATAGGTAAACGAGATATAAACGAGAGACGGAAGAATAAGTGGCAAATCTGGCAACTATAGCCTACTAATCTACAGACTTAGTAGCAATGCCAACTCTTCTGCATTTAGCTACAGGTTCTCATCTACATCGAAGGTCATCTTGGGCAATGCACTTCTTTTGGCATGCCTGATCCATCCCTAGAAATAGGATACAATGGGAAGCAGCTGTGGTCTAATTGTTCTAAATAATATAAAATATTTTATATTTGTAATTTACATTATTTCTATCAGATATTATACAATTGCATAATAATTGCATAATTCATCTTAGCCTATATTTACTGCTGTTGTGCTCGCCGTGTTAAGAGTTTTGGGTTCTAGCAATTGTAAATTATCTTTTATTATATTATTATTATATTATTAAAATATGAATATCCTCTGGAGGTTCAGTTAGCTTTTGCCCAGAAACAGCTGGTAAATGCAATGTCTTTCACAATTTCTACTTTTTAAATTTCTCTTTCAGAGCCTTCAGAGCTTTATTACTTTTAAAAGTATAGAAGGTGAATCAGTACTTTAACTTTTACCAGTCTTTTTTTACACAAGTATCTGTACAGTACTACTTAAGTAACAACTTTGTGTACTTTTGACACCTCTGGTCTTTGCCATAAGCTGTTGGACAGCCAGCCACATGCCGTTCTTACAAGGCAGGGAACATGCCAGCCAAAAATGTGTGAGAAATTAGTATAAATATAAGCAGTGCGCGTGAGTGAGTGTGTGTGCGTGTGTTTTTTTGTAGATACGGGGTTACTGGTGCTATCGTCTCTCTAATTCCATGGCATTAGTTACAATGTCGTCACACTCCCTGCATTTGAAGTGAAGAGGCTTGAGAAGGCTTATTCTCATTAGAGGAGATAACCCACTGTATATGGTCCAGACAGCGATATGAACGCATAGTTATACAGTGAGCTCTGCATATACAGTTTGCCTGTGCCAAATAACCCTTGCTGTAGTCTTGTAACTCTCTAATACTGTTCCTCAGGCAGTAGAAGCACAAATTATTAGGTGAATTAAAGATTAAGTGCACCTGCACACACACACACACACACAGACTTTCCTTACATTAACCAAGATTCATTCAGAATTCAATATACAGAACCATACTGTAGATACAGTAGGTCATGACATAACCTGTGTGAATCATTGCACTTGTATTATTCAAGGTGAAGAGCAATGCTCACACACACACACAGGGAAGAGGATTCTATTAATCGAATATTCTGATTGGTTGAGAGGAAGAGGCTGTGCAGCCATTTTGTTGCTGGTCTGAATTGAAATGACCCCAGAGACGGCTGATTGGACCTCACAGTCTACGGCAACATGTGTCTGGGCTTCTACTATACACTTTCAATGCTCCTGATCTCTCTCACTATCCTGGTGTTACTCTTTCCTCTACATCTGTTCCATTATTCACCCTTCCATATGTTCTAATATTTAGGAAAGTAAAAGGAAGGCAGAAAGCCAAGTGTGAAAAATACAGCATGTGTCTAAACAATAGCTTTTCTAATGCTTGTGGTTCACACTATTGGGGCAGCAAAATCACCTGGTGTGTGTGTGTGTGTGTTTGCTTGTGAGCACGTGCATTTGAATAAAGCGCACAATTTGCATAAAGTATGCTATTTGGTGCGTTTAGCCAAAACGGCTTTATAGTGACTTGAGTGCTCGCCACTCGCAGTTGTTATGACAATTGGCCCAGGTGGGAATTAGGTTGCTATGGACCACTGCACCGCTGGCAGGATGGTAGCTATGCACTGTGTGCATGTGGTCCATGAGGATTTAAACCACCAACCCTGGCAGGGCTGTAGTCTATGTGTGTGAAAGAGACATAAAAGAAAGAGAGATTATACACAAAATTGAACTGAACTGAAAAGAGCTATATGATACACGTATAGTGGCACAGGACAAATAAACAGGCCCAATGCTACCTCTGTGTTTGTTTATTTGTTTGTCTTTTGTGTGCATGCACCCTGGGTCAAGGATGCCCAAATTCCAACCAGCAGTTCTTCCCCACTTCAGAAGTAGCCGCTCAACATGTTAGCCTGCTATCAGCGTAACGCGGAAGGCGGGACTTGTTATGACTGACATAATATTAGCAAATCTCCTGTCCAAATACATTCCACCCATATTTTTTTATTTTGAAAATGATTGTCCTTTTTGCGTACATTCTTTTGCATTCATTTGGCATTGAAGACGTGTAATATATGCTCTCTTCTCATTATATTCTCGTATCAGTGTCATTATGAACAGATGACCCAGCAGAAACAGCACTCTTTCTCTTCACTGTGATTTTTTCCATCAATAATAAAACAATGAAACCTACCTAATACTGCACCTTACTTTAAACACAATGTCACTGAATCGACTGGTTGATCCCAGATATCAGAGTTTATAATATTTAACAGTGTGCCTTTGTTAATCATTTACAGCAGAATTACCGGTACACACCAGAGATCGTAAATATTTGATCCTTTTGTGGAGATAAGACAAGGAACATTGAAAATGTTGAGTCGGGTCAGAATAGCATATTGTCCAGGGCTTTCATGTGTACACTAAGCCGCACTACAAAGACAGCAGAAAGACTCCGATTTCATTCTACCATATACATAACTCCTTGTAGCAAGTGTTAAACACACGTTACACATGCTAGAGAACACGTCACACACTGTTGCACTGTACCTTAGGCCTATATTAGACATACCACATGTCTTCCATTTCACATCTTCTATTTCTTTAGCAAATGTGTCAATAACATATTTATGTATTTATTCTTTTGGGCACTATTAAACATATTTACATATTGACAGCCCAGCCCTGGAGTCTTAAGCCCTGCAGGTTGTGATGGTGTTTTAATCCTCTCCCTTCTCCCACCTTCAGCAGATGTGGGCTGTTAATTAGCAGGTGATGGTGTCCCATAGGAAGGCATCTGGTGGGCTTGAGGGACCTCTGAGCATACAGTGCTAGGGGGCATGATGCTGCACTGGGGTGTATGATGTGCAGCTGTGGGGAAACGTTCACACATACACCACAGTGCACATCTTCTTATTCTGCTTCCCAACCCATCCCCTATATGTCCTCCAATGAAAGGCTACAGACCAGTACAATAATACTTAGATTGAAGCATTACTGTAATAAGCAGCAAAAACCAATGCCTATGTAAAGATGTATTGGAGTAATTGTGTTTCAAGCGTTTCTGTTCTTTGTCTTCAAAGCCGGGCGGGCCGCACGTGCATGTTTGTGTATGTGTGGGTGTGTGTGTGTGTGGCCCATGGAGAATATATTGGTATTTTGGTGCGCTTAGTGTGACATCAAGTGGCAAAAAGTCGTATATATTTACTTTAAATGAGGTATGTGGTCACCCTGCTGTGTGTGCATGTGTGTGTGTGTGTGTGTGTGTTACTGCGTTGGAGCATATGTCTGGAAACAGGACATGCTGGTGAATCCAAATGACCAATTGATAATCATTTTATAATGGGGAAACTCTCCCACCCCTGTAGCACTCTTTGAACTTGAGTTTTCTGAATCCAATAGTCTTTTGATGCAATACTCAGATGTTAAAGGTAACAATGCAAGAACAAAATACATGAATGGGATATAATTTAGTAGAACTCCACAAATACTATTTAAATCCAGTGAGCATTTAAGCTAAGGTGAACATTCTACTTAGCATACCTCTAAATAAGAAGACATTGCAACTGGTTGGGCATTTTGGCAACCCAGAGCTGTCAAGAACATATTGAATGACCTGAATAACAACCTGTCACACTATAGCGAGAGGGTTGAAAGAAATGTTTCTTGATAATCGAGAGCAGCAGATGACTGCTGTATATTGTGTCTCCAAAGAAATTGTTTACTTTAAGCTTGTATTTGTCACGGTCCGCCCCCCGTTGACCGGGCTTTTTGTGTTGTCTTCCCCAGCCCTTCTGTTTCCTGTGTTGATTATGTACTGGTTTCTCCTGCTCGCTTATGGTCTGGCCAATGGCCTGTGTTGTGTCTCAGTTTATGTGTTACGCCTTGTGTTGGTCGGTTCATTGTTATTTTGTCCCCGTACTGCGTGTATTAGACCCGTGATCAAACTTACCTTGCTGTCACGGATTTTGGGTCCACCCGCCCGCAGAACCTGACACTATTGGGACCACGAAAACATTAGGAGGTCCTAGGTTTGCTCGAGTTATCATCCAACATGAGACATTTAATACAAAATGTACCAACATATAATGAACATACCTTATTAAAGCTTGTTTGCAGTTATATTTGTGTGTGCATGCGCATGTGCACGTGAGTATATTTGGTGTGCACTGACAGGTGACAGACAGACAGACCGACAACATTATACCCTGATCAAAAGACCTTCAACTCTCTCATCTGTATTTCCTCCCACGCCCATTCTCTCTCTCTCTCTCTCTCTCTCTCTCTCTCTCTCTCTCTCTCCCTCCCTCTCTCTCTCGCTCTCTGACACACACACACACACCCTTTACACAAATACCTACATCTGCCTGGCTTTCTTATCTACTTTCTTTCAGTCTGTCCTTTCATCTTCATTTCCATATTTTCTCTCCTTTTCTAGATATGTAGATGATGTTTGGTGTTGTATGCAAATGAGAGCAGAGGGTGACTAAGCAACTGTCTGTTTCTCGTTTACTGGGTCTGGCTTGCTAGATTGATTGTTTTGGCCTCTGAACTGGAGACGTATCATTGACACACACAAACACACACGCACACACGCACACACACACGCACACACACGCACGCACACACACACGCACGCACACACACGACCTTCTCAAACTCTGGATATTACAACCAGTGTGGCAGGAATATTTTACTTAACTCCAAAACGTTCAAATCACATTGATAAACAATGCAACGCACGTCCGCAAACACACACATTCACGTGTTCGTCCACCGCATAATGGGACAGACCCACACACAGCTGCACATTAAGAAAGAGCTGGTTACATGTCCAGGTCTTAATCCCTATAGCCTTCACTTCAGCCTGCTGGTGGATTTAGCTGCATAATATCGTGAAGTGAAGCAGTAGTCCTAAATACAGAACAAATTACCTTAACTTGAGCTGTACGTAATAGATATACACATACCCATTCATAATGGGTTTGTATACCTGACAACCTTAAGCAGTCACATCATTGTTTTATATTTCTAAAGTATTGTATTGTAAACACACACACACACACACACACAAACACACACACACACACACACAAACACACAAATCTTCTTTAAACCAAAGGGTTGAGATGCAAATAGAGAGGGAAACAACAGGTGGACACACCTGTGCACGTGTGTGTGAGAGTGTGTGCGCACACACACACACATGCACAGTCTGCTTGAGTCAGTGCCTGCGTCTCCTTAGGAGACAGTGGAACATTGTCTTCCAGGAAAAGATCCCCACAGTCCGTTCCAGACCACGTGGGTACTTGGCAAGGCCACACAGCACTGCCTCATTTAAAGACGCCTCCCGTTGAGGGGATTACATACAAGGCTGTGGAGCCTACGCTAGATAGGCTCTGCAGCCTCCCTTGTATCCTCCCACTGAACCATCTCCATTGGCACAGGCACAAAGAAACACACCTATAGAGCCACATATGGGTGGCTCAGTGGTTAGCATGTTCTCCCTGAGTGAATTAAATGCACTAGCAGAGGTGTTAGCTATCCCACTCCTATGGGAACCACTTATATTTATTTTCTTCTATTTTTAAGACAATAATACCATAATGTGGCCATGTGATTTAATTAAATGTAATATATAATGCAATAATGTCTCAATACAATACAATACACTGTGTAGTGTGGATAAGCGCACTGCCCACTGACCAATAGGAACAGGATCTGCAGGCGGCAGATGTCAGTTTCTAGCATCGGTTAGTTTTAGCGTTCACCTCTGGAAAACAAGACAAATGGAGCAGAGTAAATGTTTGATAGCAGCGTGTGTAATATCAATGTTAGCGTGTCAGAAACACAGTAGCTTCTGGAATGGGAAACGCTAACACTTCTGTAAATAGTCCTAACTACTGTAGGTATCTTCTAAACAGGCGTTTCACACACACCTACTACACACATACACAATCAGGCGGTCATCACTGATTACCTGCGCCACGGCCATCTGCCACCCCACAAGCACACCATGTTCTACTACTGTAGGCCACAATATGAATTACTGTGTACCCTATAAATTCCATAAATATTGTAATAATGGTGGTGCACACTTTGTTGATTACTTCTAGCATGAATTTAAATTGTAAAAATGATGTTTTAGGAGAATTACATTTGTTTTGTTTTTTACAATCGTCTGATATTAACCAAAACAAGCCCTACTGTACTGTTATACGCCTGCCTATGAAAAAACACAAAGCTATGGTGCACTATGTGCATTTAAGTTTGTCAAAATGCAGTACAAAACACTGCTCTTCCACAGCACAAAAGACAACCCAAGTCAGAAGCCAGTCAGCTGAATATTTATTTTAAGTGAGGTTGCCATGGTCACGCTGTTTCCTTATTTCATGCAGAAAGCACCGCTGTAGCAACATGTTTGTCTTTATATAATGACACTTTCAATCACCATGCTCCTCATGATTGGGCTATTAGCTGCCGGTCAACACCTGGGCCACAGAACTGGACCCAATCATGACTAAAAATCAACAAATACATCGAGGGAGACTTGAAAAATAGTACCACGGGTTTGTATATGAATAAAATAGCAAATGAGAGCGATCATATTTCTGTGATGTCACTGAATCACTATAACGCAATGCATGGGTTAGATATATTGTGGCATGGAAGATTTGGAAGGGTCAGGTGCAACCCCAAGGTGAGTTGGGAAGGATAACGTAGGTTGAATGTTAAACATGGTGAGTAAAACAATGTATCAATGTCAGAATGATGAGAAGCATTAATAAAATATATTGGTGATATTGTTAGATTCTGGAGGCATTTTCTTCAGTTTTCAGAAGTCTAATACCAAAAAAGATTTACCCTTACCCCTTACCCTTAGTCGTGTATATAATATATACAGTGCATGTGCAGTCTTTACCTATTCTAATGTTAAATAATTTAAACAGTGCGGGCCAATGTTGTATAAAATAACAGCAAGGCAGCATCCAATGGGGCCAGTTTAGCTGTGTGCATTGGAAAAATAAAATAGCGACCCTCCATCACATATCGTATCAAGACTTTGTTGCTGGGCCAACAATAATGTTTAATGCGGCCTATATTGACGTATATATTGATGTATAAATGTATGCCACTAACAAATCCATTACAAAATAATTTACATATTTAGTATATATTTATAGCACAGGTTGTATTTATGGTAAATGCTAGAAAATAAGTTTGGGATCAAATAATTCAGAGGACCCCTAGCAGTACCTCTAAGGACCCCCTAGCGGTTCCAGGCCCCCTGTTGAAGACCTCTGGTCTAGACCATGCATCAGCTCACTTGACAGCATTTCCATTATGGCAAAAAAAAAAACATTTGACAGTGTTTTCAAGTGATAACAGTTTATGATGGGCTCAAAAGTTAATAATCCACACCGTCTGCATGTCTGTCCTTACTGACTACTCGACAAGATGGTTTTTCATGCCTATTGTGTCTTTAATCTAATGTTCTCACTCCAATCGTCTAAAAAGCATTATTTAATGTAAAAAGAAGAGGTCTATGAAGTAAAACTGTTGAAAAGCTCATTTACTTTATTATGGCACTAGAATGACACTTAAGAAACTAACAAAAATGAACACATGCATTTAAGAGAAATAAAATTGGGGGCTGGACAGAAAAATGAGAAATCACATGTTCCATCACCCTGTAATACATCATCCATCCAGTGAGCTCGAAGTTATCTAATACATACACTTAGAAATATATAATATTCCTGATCCATATTGCCTATCTGGTTCTCAAACATCTAATGGATATGTCTACTTCAGCATATTGCATATATCAAATAATGAGAGAGTAGTCAGTAGTCATTTAATATGCCAGCTTTACTCTGAAAACCAGGGAATCCAATTGAATGGTAAAGAAGAAGGCGATCGAACAGTATCTGTTTTGTAAGTGTTAGGAGATCAAATGCAAGACATACTGCAGTATTTTGACACAGACATCTTTATATGGATTGTGAATGTATGTATGTATGTATGTATGTATGTAATACACTACTTTCAAGTTTTTGTGTGTGTGAAAACTTTCCACCTGAGGTCGAACTGCAACAATGTTGTACATTATACCATGGTTCATCACAGTTTATCAAAATGGTAGACACGAGAACAAGTGTGGTCAAAGTCACAAGCTACTATAGGTCCATGTTGTCTGCCATAGATGTAACTCTACACAAATATGCATGGGTATTCTCTAAGATTTAACTACCCTCAAGTAGTCATAGAACACAGAACTATGTCATCCTACAATGTGACTTATAGCTTCATGGGGTGCCAATTTGGTGGGGCTTGGTGTGTATCGATCATTTGGAAATTTGCAGGTAAATTGACAAAGAAAAGTACACTACACCGACTAAAATACTTACCGTTAGATTCCTTTTTTCGGTTTTGCGTAACCCATTGCCTTACTGTATATTGCACTCTCTACCATTCTGGTACCGAAGTAGCTCCAACAAACCACAAGCCAAATACGATTTTCCCAAGTCTTTCCTATTTTAGCCCTTTCATGGATAAAGCTGACATAGTGGGCACATCTAACAAATGGCCGCCCCACTACCATACTACCCACATATCTTCTCAGCAGCTTTCATTTATCGATTCCTCTATTGAAAAGTGCCCTTTGGCTATTTTAGACTAGCCGCTTTCTTTCTTTTGATTTCTAGCTCCCCTGCTCTCACACAGCCAGAGACATGTTGTCATAATATGGCCGTTTTAGAACATAAAATATGTAATCCTTTGACATTATTTCACTAATTCAGCTCATTCATCTCATACTAATTCAGCTAAAGAAGAATACTAGGTTGGCTGATGCTACTTTTGGTGATTGTGTGGTTATTACAAAAACACTTGTACAAACATATGACCTTCCTCAAAAAATCCCTTAGAGTGAATATTTGGTCCAAGGTGGACACAAATAGTCTGAAGAGCACTGGGCCACTCTAGCCCTGCTTTTCAGAGAAAACCATTATCCTTTGGGGTTTTAGATAGCTAACATAATCACTACCCTGTTAACTAATAATTGCTATTTCATGTCTGACTCCTAACCGCTTCCTGTACTAGCGTTTTGTACAAGTCTAAATCCTGGTTCAGCTAAAAGGCCCTTTGTCGTCATCGTTAGGGGCAACCACATATCCTCAAATGAGCAGCCACATGATCCTCCTGGGCAAAAGAGGAGATGTCGACACTCGGAAGCCTTTTGTAATCCCTTGAGGTGAACCCCAAGCAGCCAAACCGTAGGAGTGACACAACAGATGGCTCACTGATAATCAGAAGCGTGGGAGAGCTGACAAATGAGCCTCTCTCCATTCCAACTAATGTCCAGAAATGCAAAGAGTCACATGGATGCAAGAACGTTTTCATCTGTTTTTCCTGGAGCTTCTGCCCATTGCTTGGCTGTTGCTTTTCATGCTAAAGCCTTTAATATCTCTATCCTCCTCATCGTCTTCCGCTTTGACCTCCGCCCAAGGGCTGGACAAAAAGCCATGCGTGTCTATTCCATAGGACTGGTGGCCATCTTTACCCCGAGCGGATGGGTTGGCCTGATCTATTGATCCTGTGCTGTTGCATTTCTTCACCAGCGGGGGTGCCAGAGAGCCAGGAGCAAGGAGAGACGTTAGAGACAGGCTGCTTAGTGTGTCAGACAACTGTTCACTGTTTAACGCTTGGCTGCAGCAATCAACCCCTGACCCCACGCCTACATCTTCGTCCGAGGGGTCCATGGAGTCCTGCCGAGGGCAGCCAGGGCTGGTACTGCCCCCGCAGCTGCTCTGGCTTCTTTGGTGCCCCCTGGTGGATTGGAGGGGTACTGCAGTGCTGCGGTTCTTCCGCGACGCGTGACCCTGGGCTCCCGCGGACGCTTCCTGAGGGAGCAGGGGGTCACTGGGGAGGGGACAGAGGATGGGCATGGGTAGACCCAGGTCCCTCTGTGGGGAAACGCTGAAGCTCAGTCCCTCCTCTAGAGTGGTGTGCAGGCTGCTCTCTGAGCTGGCTGTGGCCAGGGAGGAATCACTGTGAGAGGGCTGCTGGGAATGAAAGCAGAGGGTGGAGGAGGAACGTGATAAATAATGATAGACAGACAGACAGACAGACAGATAGACAGACAGTTTATTGTCCTCTTGAGTGTGAAGGTGACTGGTAATAAGATAAAAGGTGGGACGCAAGGAGGGCAAGAGGCAGGACAGGGTGATGAGATAGTCTGAGGTGACGATAAAGAGAGAGAGAGCAATAAATAAAGAGCTTGGGTGAGAACGACATGGAGAGCAGAGCAGGTATCGGCGCCGGTCAGGCATAACTAGCCGAGCGTCACGCAGCTGAGGATCACAGCGGTCCTAACAGACCTAACAAGCAGCAACATAGAGAGAGGCTTTCCAAAATGTCTCTATGGATGGAAGATGTTTGTTTTGCATCGTTGTGTTCTACAGTATGAAACCTAAAGTATGAAACATGAAGAAACCTAAAGTTGCTAAAGATGTAGAAATTAATTTAGCTATAGGCCAGTGACATCTTTGTGTCTCTCTCGAAAT